>OU696532.1:81244995-81520895 GCA_916048285.2 Bellardia pandia | reverse complement strand
ATGGACCGATCATAATAAAATTGTACCGTATTATTTGTTTTCATATGAAATATATTTGCGTTCAATATATTTGGATACCAACATTTTTAAAAGAATTATGCTCGTTAAAGTGATTTTCGGAAGCAGGCCTTATACTGGGAGCTACGACTAATTATGGACCGATCATAATAAAATTGCACCGTATTATTTGTTTACATATAAATATATTTGCGTTCAATATTATTTGGATATCAACATTTTTAAAAGAGTTATGCTCTTTAAAGTGATTTTCGGAAGTGGGCCTTATATGGGAGCTACGTAGGGTGCCAGACGTACTGTTTTAGCAGTACGCGTACTGTTTATTTTCAAATGTACTGTTTTATGCACAAGACCCAAAACAGTACGCAAATGTACTGTTTTTTACACGTTGTACTGTTTTTTGTACTGTTTTTTTCGTTAAAAGCTTATTTATATTAAAATTGATAAAAACAAATTTTTGTTCAGTGTATTGCTTTATTAAAAAAAGGATTTATTTATCGGGGTTTAATCTACTTTAAAGTTGATTATGAGATCAGTGTTAATTAATGGCTCTAAAGCATTGGTGTCCAAAAAATTTGTTTGTCCATATGAAATGAATACAAAAACAATTGTTTCATGAAATGGGCATCATTGCTCTAAAGGCATTTCTAACCATTAAACATTGTAGATTAACATGAAGAATATTAAAAAAACAAATTGGATTTCATAAATACACATATCGTTGTTTATACAACGTATTTAAATACATTTTCGAAAAGCTGACGGCACATTAATTTTAAAGTAGTCATGTTATAAGGGGGTTAGATAAAATGTTACTTGGATTTTTTTCAATAAATGATACTTCTTGATTTTATATAATAAATTTCTACATCATGTAAATTGAAACAGCATTATTCTTACTAAAAAATATTTAAAAAGGAGTAAATTGAGTTGCCATTAAATTTAAAGTTCACTTTTGTAATGTAAATTAATACATATACAGATTGATTTACAAAACTAATAAATTTAAAACTTTGTATTACAAGCAAAGCAAAAATATGTCATTTAAATTGTATTTTTTATGTACCTTCTTCAAAAACGTTTATAATATATGTTTGATCTCATATTTTTAAAAATTTTTTTGTTGCTTATTAAATTAATATTACAGAAATGTATTACATTAATAAACATTATCCCCCTGGCCCACGATGTTGAACGATAATCGCTTAGATAAGACTTAAGACACAAACTTGATTGTGGAATAAACAAACTTGATTGAGTAAAAAATAGATACGATAAAAAGTTTGTGTCTTAAGTCTTATCTAAGCGAACGTTATCGTTCGACATCGTGGGCCAGGGGGATAATGTTTTCGTTAAAAAATAAAATGTACTGTTTTTTTTTTAATTGTACTGTTTTTTTCTATAAGATGTACTGTTTTTCCGTATTTCAAATCTGGCTACCCTAGAGCTACGACTAATTATGGACCGATCATATTAAAATTGCACCGTATTATTTGTTTACATATAAAATATATTTGCGTTCAATATTATTTGGATACCAATATTTTAAAAGAGTTATGCTCTTTAAAGTGATTTTCGGAAGTGGGCCTTATGTGGGAGCTACGACTAATTATGGACCGATCATAATAATATTGCACCGTATTATTTGTTTTCATATGAAATATATTAACGTTCAATATAACATATTTGGAGACCAACATTTTTAAAGAGTTGTGGGAGAAATATGTACATACATATATTCTTAAAATTTCACTTACATTTTAGATATTAAATAAAACACTACGGGAACCACTATTAAAAACTATAAAACACTTACTACTTTTCTATGAGTGTATATAAAATTTTTTTTATTGTTTATTTGATAAAAAATTGATATTTTTTTAATTTTAAATTAAACTTGTATTAAAAATTTGAGGAAATTGTTTACTTTCATCTACGGAAGTTAGTATACAATTAAAGCTAAACTGTTCTAAACACACTTCCGCGGGAGTTTTATCACTTTTTATTTTTTTAATGAATTTGAATAGGAAGAATGGGAAACCCCCGCGGAATTTTCATTCATGATTGGGCTGTATATAAATTTTTTAAAATGTGGTATGATGCTTTATTATAGAGTTGTGTCGTTCATGAACGACCTCGTTCAATTGAACGACTCACACAAGTGACCGAAGTGAACCGGTTACTATACTGAGCGCTTTTGGCTCAGAGATGCACCGCTCAATTTTGTGATTGACAGCTCATGTCGTTCATGTGTCTTTTTATGTTATGCCTTTTTGTTTCAGTTGTTAACTCACAAAATTTTTCAACAAGTAAATTTTTGTTAAATTTGGTTTGTTTTTGTTTAGTTTGTTTTGATCACTAGTTGTTGCAAATGTTGTAGCATCGCTCTCACTTTTTTGTCACTTTCTTTGTATGTTTTCTTTCATTCTGGACAAAAAAGAAAAAAAAGATCAACTGAACGAAATGAACGAATTGAACGAACGGGGTCACTTTTAGTGATTGAACGAAAATGACCGGTCACTAAAATGAACGATTTGGCACAAGACTACTCCGTATTATTTGTTTACATATAAAATATATTTGCGTTCAATATTATTTGGATACCAACATTTTTAAAAGAATTATGCTCTTTAAAGTGATTTTCGGAAGTGGGCCTTATGTGGGAGCTACGACTAATTATGGACCGATCATAATAATATTGCTCCGTATTATTTGTTTACATATAAAATATATTTGCGTTCAATATTATTTGGAGACCAACATTTTTAAAAGAATTATGCTCTTTAAAGTGATTTTCGGAAGTGGGCCTTATGTGGGAGCTACGACTAATTATGGACCGATCATAATAATATTGCACCGTATTATTTGTTTTCATATGAAATATATTTGCGTTCAATATTATTTGGATACCAATATTTTTAAAAGAGTTATGCTTTTTAAAGTGATTTTCGGAAGTGGGCCTTATGTGGGAGCTACGACTAATTATGGACCGATCATAATAAAATTGCACCGTATTATTTGTTTTCATATGAAATATATATGCGTTCAATATTATTTGGATACCAATATTTTTAAAAGAGTTATGCTTTTTAAAGTGATTTTCGGAAGTGGGCCTTATGTGGGAGCTACGACTAATTATGGACCGATCATAATAAAATTGTACCGTATTATTTGTTTTCATATGAAATATATTTGCGTTCAATATTATTTGGATACCAATATTTTTAAAAGAGTTATGCTCTTTAAAGTGATTTTCGGAAGGGGGCCTTATATGGGAGCTACGACTAATTATGGACCGATCATAATAAAATTGCACCGTATTATTTGTTTACATATAAAATATATTTGCGTTCAATATTATTTGGATACCAATATTTTTAAAAGAGTTATGCTCTTTAAAGTGATTTTCGGAAGGGGGCCTTATATGGGAGCTACGACTAATTATGGACCGATCATAATAAAATTGTACCGTATTATTTGTTTTCATATGAAATATATTTGCGTTCAATATTATTTGGATACCAACATTTTTAAAAGAATTATGCTCGTTAAAGTGATTTTCGGAAGCAGGCCTTATGTGGGAGCTACGACTAATTATGGACCGATCATAATAAAATTGCACCGTATTATTTGTTTACATATAAAATATATTTGCGTTCAATATTATTTGGATATCAACATTTTTAAAAGAGTTATGCTCTTTAAAGTGATTTTCGGAAGTGGGCCTTATATGGGAGCTACGTAGGGGTGCCAGACGTACTGTTTTTAGCAGTACGCGTACTGTTTATTTTCAAATGTACTGTTTTATGCACAAGACCCAAAACAGTACGCAAATGTACTGTTTTTTACACGTTGTACTGTTTTTTGTACTGTTTTTTTTTTCGTTAAAAGCTTATTTATATTAAAATTGATAAAAACAAATTTTTGTTCAGTGTATTGCTTTATTAAAAAAAGGATTTATTTATCGGGGTTTAATCTACTTTAAAGTTGATTATGAGATCAGTGTTAATTAATGGCTCTAAAGCATTGGTGTCCAAAAAATTTGTTTGTCCATATGAAATGAATACAAAAACAATTGTTTCATGAAATGGGCATCATTGCTCTAAAGGCATTTCTAACCATTAAACATTGTAGATTAACATGAAGAATATTAAAAAAACAAATTGGATTTCATAAATACACATATCGTTGTTTATACAACGTATTTAAATACATTTTCGAAAAGCTGACGGCACATTTAATTTTAAAGTAGTCATGTTATAAGGGGGTTAAGATAAAATGTTACTTGGATTTTTTTCAATAAATGATACTTCTTGATTTTTATATAATAAATTTCTACATCATGTAAATTGAAACAGCATTATTCTTACTAAAAAATATTTAAAAAGGAGTAAAATTGAGTTGCCATTAAATTTAAAGTTCACTTTTGTAATGTAAATTAATACATATACAGATTGATTTACAAAAACTAATAAATTTAAAACTTTGTATTACAAGCAAAGCAAAAATATGTCATTTAAATTGTATTTTTTATGTACCTTCTTCAAAAACGTTTATAATATATGTTTGATCTCATATTTTTAAAAATTTTTTTGTTGCTTATTAAATTAATATTACAGAAATGTATTACATTAATAAACATTATCCCCCTGGCCCACGATGTTGAACGATAATCGCTTAGATAAGACTTAAGACACAAACTTGATTGTGGAATAAACAAACTTGATTGAGTAAAAATAGATACGATAAAAAGTTTGTGTCTTAAGTCTTATCTAAGCGAACGTTATCGTTCGACATCGTGGGCCAGGAGGTATGTTTTCGTTAAAAAATAAAATGTACTGTTTTTTTTTTAATTGTACTGTTTTTTTCTATAAGATGTACTGTTTTCCCGTATCGCTTATTCGAAATATATATACTTATATCTTGAAACCATTTAAAAACAAATAAATTTATTTATTTATAGCTCTTTATTGATATTGCATTTTTAATACATACTTGTTTTTGATGTTCTTTTCTTTTGAATAAAATAAAATATTTTTACACGCTAATTGGCTTAACATGCTTTGTAATATTGTCAACACTGTTTTTGTTTTGTCGTCAACAAAAATAGAAATTAGTTTAATACGACTGCAACGACAAAAGTAGCATGGACAACAACCTGCAGTCATGTTGCCTTGCCGTTGTGAAAATAATCGTTTTCATATAAACGTGTGTATTTTATTCTTGACACATTGTAGTCGGTAGCCTGCTGTGGTGAATGTGTTTATCATTAAGCCATATTTCGGGAATATATATATTTGTATGGGGGCTATGAGAAATCATGGACCGATTCTTACTATTTTCCGCACACTTTCTTCTTTTATAGTACAAACAACGTATACAAAATTGCATGGTATTATCTGCAATATATTTCAAAATATTGCAATAAAATGGACGAAAAATATCAAATTTTTATGGAGGTGGTCTCACATATTGCTTCATAACTCTGGTTGACCTAAACCGATTTTGCTGATTTTAAATAGCAAACTTCTCGAAAGCACTTCTGACAGAATTATTGAAGGTTTGGATCCCAAATATATCTTGGGACTTCAAAAAACTGATTTCAACATCCAGACAGACAGACAGACGGACATGGCTTAATCGACTTCGCTATCTATAAGGATCCAGAATATATATACTTTATAGGGTCGGAAAATTATATTGTGGAAATTACACACGGAATGACAAACTTATATATACCCTTCTCACGATGGTGAAGGGTATAAAAAGGGGTACAATTCGGTTTTAGTGATTTTGCTCAAAAAAAACAAAATGAAATAGGGCTTTTAGAGGAGATACCAGAAAAAAAAATTTGTTGGCGGTCACGCCTATTTTCGAGGGGGCGGGCCCTTAAAGTTGAAAATATATAGGCCTATATCTCGGGAACTACTGGGTGTCTGATAATTTGTAATACATTAAATAAAAGGAATTAAAAATACCTTTCCAACGATATATATCATGATTATAAAATATGGACCGAATATGGGTTAAATCCGAAAAGAATATTTTTTGACCCGAATTTATTTGTTTTTTTGAAATGCTTCTATATGGCAGGTATGACAAATAATGGGCCGAACTTCTTAAATTTTGGAACAGTTATTTTCATGCATATGAGGATATTTCACGTAGAATTTCAACATATTAACGGTATATTTAAGATATATATTACTATTAACGTGGATTTCGGTAGTGGACCTTATGTGGGGGATATAGTCAAATATGGACCGATATTCTCAAAATCCAGCAGTTAGATTTAGGCATGTATGTAAATGATCCGTGTAAAATTTTGGATTGGTACCCTTATTTATAAGCGATTTATGAGTATTAAAGTGATTTTCGGAAGAGGGCTTTATATGGGGCATACGGTTAAAAATAGACCGAAATTAACAAAATTGTGTGGAATGATTTTTGTATATATGTAAATGATCTGTACAAAGTTTTGAGTCGGTAACGATGTTTATACAATATATATAGGGAAAAATGTCTTTTTCAGATGTGGTCCTTGTATGGGAGCTATGACCAGTTGTGGGCCGACCACCATAAAATTTAGTACAACAATTTATTTGCCTATAAAGAGTATTTATGTCAAATTTTAGCCGTTTAATATTATTTATATCTGTTTTATGCGTATTTAAGTGAATTTTGTAAGTGGACTTTATATGGGGTCTATGGTCAAATATGGACCGAACTAAAAAAAATTTCGGTTTGTGATTTCTTTTTGTATAAAACTTATTTTTGCTGAATTTTGTCTTGATATTCCAATTTTATAGGCATTTATTTATCATTAAGCCATATTTCGGGAATATATATATTTGTATGGGGGCTATGAGAAATCATGGACCGATTCATACTATTTTCCGCACACTTTCTTCTTTTATAGTACAAACAACGTATACAAAATTTCATGGTATTATCTGCAATATATTTCAAAATATTGCAATAAAATGGACGAAAAATATCAAATTTTTATAGAGGTGGTCTCACATATTGGTTCATAACTCTGGTTAACCTAAACCGATTTTGCTGATTTTAAATAGCAAACTTCTCGAAAGCACTTCTGACAGAATTATTGAAGGTTTGGATCCCGAACATATCTTGGGACTTCAAAAAACTGATTTCAACATCCAGACAGACAGACAGACGGGCATGGCTTAATCGACTTCGCTATATATAAGGATCCAGAATATATATACTTTATAGGGTCGGAAAATTATATTGTGGAAATTTCACACGGAATGACAAACTTATATATACCCTTCTCACGATGGTGAAGGGTATAAAAATGTAAACAAATAATGAACATAATATAGCATTATTCATTTGATCACCAGCAGGTCATTTTAAAAGATATTTTAAATTTGAAAACACGAGTTAATTATGGAATGACCCCAGAATCAGATTTCCGGGTTGTCACTTGCGACATTGTAACTATTTACTTAATATGGCGCACTAATTCCAATCACATATTTTTGATATTTTTAATAATAAAACCAAAAGTATTCCGCGTACGCATATCTCGTTAATTGTAAGCGATAGGGCACAAAAATACGAATCAATGGTGATATAGCTCATTTATCGAGAGACTGTATCTTAAAAGTTATTACGCAGCAAACTTTGAAAAATTAAAAAAATCGCCAGAAATGTGTGAGTTAGTTTTTCGTGAATAACTAAGAAACGATTCCGCATAGGCATATCTCGTTAATTGCAATCGATGGACCGAAGAAATACGAATCGATAGTGATATAGCTCATTTCTCGGGAGACTGTATCTTAAAAGTTATTACGCAACAAACTTTAAAAAAAAAAAGGAAAAAGTCATCAGAAATATGTAAGGGTGTTTTTCTTAAAAAAGTTAGTACATGGTGAATTTCTTTCCATTCGTTCTTATGTTTGAAGTGGCAACCTTTTAGTTATGTATGGCAACATAAATAATTAAAATAAATACTTCGCACATATCAATGCTGGTCACAGACTAAAGGTTAAGGTTTGTGTCTGTACTATTGAAATTTTCAACACCATTAGAATTCAAATAGTAGGAATAGGGTGAAATGAATGGGGTGAAAAACTATATTTTAAAATAAAAATATGTAGTATTCTAAACATGAAAATAAATTTTCTGGTGTAGGCTAAGGGTTTAGACTAATGAACTGTAGCCGAACCTCATGGGTTCGGATCTCAGTCGAGGCAAAACAATTTTATTGAAAAAAAAAAAAATAATAATAATTAAAATTTCATAGATTAGCTAGCAGATAGAAGTGAATTTCAAAAAAGTACCAATATAAGTGTACTGAAATGTGGCCCTTTTTACAACTTTATATTTGAGTCATGAATAGCATTTTCTGGGTTCTTTTTTGTGTGGATGAAAGAACATTTTATTGTCTTTTTATTTTTCAATTGAATAAATAATATCAAATGTCCGTTTTTGTCCCTTTTTTGTCACCCGTGAAAAAATAATTTTCAGAAAAGTACCTATTAATTATCCGTAATACGTACTATTTGAAAAAAATAGTTCATGGAATTTTTAGTGAGAAAATACATTTTGATAAAAAAAAGTACCAAAAAAGAATACAACTTTTAGGCCATAGGAATTCGAATTTCAAAAAAGTACCAAACAAATTTCTAGTCTTTATTGATCTGAGCCAGATGCATTTAATATAGTATTTCTTTGTTTATTTATGTAGGAGATATACATGTTAACGGAGCGTTCTACTGGGACAATTTTTACCCCATATGGTCACTTGAATTTCGAATTTCAAAAAAGTACCAGACACCTGTCGGCTCTTTTTTTGATTAAAGTCGGACGCATTTAAAATATTATTTCCAAGTTTATTTGTTTTTGAGATATAGAGGTACTGGTTTTACCCGCTTTTGCCCCATTTGACCCCCTTAACGACCGAATTTCTAAAAATCCCTTCTTAGTGGATCTACATATTGTAAAAGGAACCCATTACCCGAATTTCAAGTTTCTAGCTTTAGCGGTTTGGGCTGTGCGATGATGAATCAGTCAGTCAGTCACGTTACTCTTTTATATATATAGATAATATAAATAAATAAAACATGACAATCTGTTTTTCAGTCTTGTTTTTACAAAATAGTTTTATTTTTGTTTTCTAAAGCTATGTATAGTATTTTTGTAATTATAATATGTATGTGTATATTTATACTTGTAAATATGTATGTATGAATATTAAAGTTACATTAGTAAATTTAATGTATTTTAATAAAACTCTTAAAGAAATATTTAAATATAGAAATTCAATTTATACAATTAAGGTAAATAAGAAAATGGTAGGAGATAAAAAACCTTTAGAATAATTTTCAAAAATTAAAAAAGAAAATAAAGTAGGGGAACCTAAAGCTTGTACTAAGTTTCTTATAAAATTGTCAAAATTATGTTAGAGGAAAAATAGCTAACATTCCTTTAAGTCATTGTTTGAAGTAAAGTTTCAATTTCCGTTTTTTGTTGTATTTTGTTTTCTATATTATAAAATTATTTAAATTTAATGGAATTAACTCCCATATCAATTGCTCCACCACGGTAACTACCGCGCTTCTTCTTTGTTTTTTCATGTTTGAATGATTTGCCACGGGTGAATTTCAAATCTCTGTTGGCTTTATCACCCCAGGAACCGGCAGCGTTTTTCTAATAAAATTGACAAAAGCATTGACAATCAGAGGTACGAAAAACTTAGAAAATGCATAAAATGTTTGCAAACACACACACTAAACAATAAAAAAATTAAATTGCTTTTAAAATTAATTTTTTAAATTTTTTAAAATTAATTTACCACCGCGACCACGACCACCACCACCTCCACGGCCACCGCCAAAACCACCCCGACCTCTGCTGCCGCCGCGATCACCACCGCCAAAGCCACCATGACCTCTGCCGCCGCGATCACCACCACCAAAACCGCCACGACCTTTACCACCACGGTCACCGCCGCCACCACGTCCTCTACCACCGCGATCGCCGCCACCACCACCACCACGGCCTTTGTTATGAAAACGTCCAAACGATTTGCGATCACCGAATGTCTTAAAGCCACCATTGGCAACAGCACCACCTTCTTCGTTGTTATAAGCCTCCTGGTCAAAACCTCCAAACGATTTGCGATCACCGAATTTCTTAAAGCCACCATTGGCAACAGCACCACCTTCTTCGTTGTTATCAGCCTCCTGGTTTAGAACATGAAAAAAGAAGGAAATTAAAAACACAAATTAGCCTTATGTTGTATGTATGATGTTTGTATTATGTTTGAAGTTTTTTTTTAAGAACTTTTACTTTTTTATGCTTTTCTTTTATAAATTTAGTTGAGAAGTATTTTACATTTAGTTATGAAGTTTGCAAACAGTTTATTTTGGTTTTCCATATTGTTGATTTGAGGCACTTACCTTGCCTTCGAAAGACATGTCTTTAACTCTTTCATCACGCACTCTTCTAAAGGGTTCGCTTTGCTTTTTGCCACTTGATTCTGGTGTGTATTGATTGCGCTTCTGATTTTGGAAACTGTTATTTTTGTTAGCAGGAGTAGAGGAAAACCATTATAAAACTTTATTATACTTTATTTATTTATAAAACTACTCAAAAATGCAACTAATCTAAATTATGTTATATTTGTGTATATGTATGTCTACCAAATTGTATGTGTTTGTTGTTGTATGTAAATCAAATTGCTACTGATTTATAATGCGTAACTGCCATTTGAAAAGAATGAGTTTTACATTTTTGTGTACTCAATATGGGTCACTCCATATAATACATAAAATGTAACCGCAACTAGCATTAATTATAAAAAAATATTTTAACTTTTTAATTAAAACAAAAAAGCTTAATTAAAAAAATCATATTTTTGGAAGAATAAAAATCATATTTTTGGCAAAAAAATCATCAAATCATATTTTAGTTAAAAAATCATCAAAAATATGATAAAATCATCATTCTGGCAACGCTGCCGTAGAAAAAGTAAACTTTTGTGTAAAGTGTGGCATCACTGTAATAAAAATTTTGAATTTTAATTATAAAATTAATACATTTAAAAACAATATATAGATGAAATTTTGTGGTAAAAAAAAAATATATAAAAAATTGCAGCCGAACTAACAAGCAGTTGAACTATTCGCAAAACATATATAAGTTTGACTGCTGCTGCCAAAATTTTTACGTTAAATATTTATTTATGGTTGACACTTATTTCAAGGCACTCTTTGGCAAAACAAAAAAATTTGAAATACGCACATAATGTGTCAAAAAAGTAATATGTATGTATGTACATATGCATAAGTGTTGCATTTTTTTTTTTTTGCTCGGTTCATGTCTAGGAAAAATTATATTAAATTTGCATTTTGGATATTATCTTTAATAACTTGCATATAATTAAGATTATTTATACCACATCTAGATGGCATTTTTGCGAAAATGGACTATATTGCTAATGGACATTATAACAAATATTTTTAAGGTATTTTTTTTATTGATGCCAGAAAATTAAGAATTTTGGATTATATCGCTAATTCTACTAAAAGCGTGTGGCTTATAAACGAATTATACTGTACTCTGTGGTTTGATGCAGCTTGCACAATTCCTGGGCGTGTTGTTTAAGCATTTGCCATTCCTTTTTTTTGCAATCCCTGTTTGATACGCTCTTGCTTAATTCTAGAATAAAAATAAATGAATATATACAAAATGAAATAGTAAAGTCCAGCAAATCGTTTAACAACGCACGGAAAGAAGCTTACCTTGCCTGCGAAGTTTTGTCTCGTGCTCATAATGATCATATTCCATTTTAGCTTTCACAATTTGTTCGTCCATTTTTAATTCGCGTTTCAATGCCTTCTTTTTGGTCTTATACAATTCGTGCAATTGCTTACAAGTGGTGCTGCTGTTGTTGTGGCTGTTGATTATTAGGGGGTGCATTTTTTTTCTCATCATTAGCATTGGCCTCTACTTTAGCCGCAACTTTAGGTTTAACATCGGACGCCGCTTGCTGTGCGGGAGGTTTTTGATTATTTTGTAGTTGTTGATTTTCCTATAAATATTAATTTTTTCTTATTTTAGCATAAAAACGACGTATACAAAATTTCATGGTATTATCTGCAATATATTTCAAAATATTGCAATAAAATGGACAATAAATATCAAATTTTTATGGAGGTTGTCTCACAAATTAAACATTGAAATTTTCTTTAAAACAAAGTATGTATTTGCAACGCATTTAAAACAAAACTTACTTCGTCATCATCTTCCATTTCTTCTTCCTTTAATTCAGTGTTTAAACCCTCCGATTCGACCAGCTGGCCATTTAATGTTGGAAATGTAATTTCTGGCAAACTATTGTTTGGACAATTGCGTTCTTTCATTAACTTCTGAATTAATTTGGAAATGTCTTCACGTTTCCGTGTGACCGTCAAGGTGTCAAAACATTGATGAAATTGTGTAATTGGTAAACTATAATCGCGAATAGAATCCTTAAAAAATTGTTCCACATATTGTAAAACATAGAGGCCGCAATCAGTTAAGTTAGTTTGCTGAGGAACTTTAACGCAATGTCCCGGCATATTGTCGTTGTTAAAGGTTTTTGTTTCATTTATTTTTGTTTTGTATTCACATGACAGGTTTTCCTGTAAGGTGGAAACAACATCACTGCGAGAAGCACCCGCCAAGGAATCAAATATTAGTATAAGTGGCTGTTTAATTGGTTGGTGGCTGGATGTGGTCACTATAATAGAATGAGGCACTGAATACGTGAATACGATTTTTTTGTGCTTTCGGAATAATATTATTAAGAAGCCATTTTAAATAGAAATCGATTATTCCATCCGCAAGATATTCACCGGTAGCCAGAGTCTTGTAATCGTCAATGTAAATGAAGTCTTCTCCTAGTTGCAATTGAGTGGTTGTGGGAATGTTTTCGCTAAAAATACACATAAACAATATTATTTTAAAACAAGTAAGAGTGCTATATTCGGCTATGCCGAATCTTATATACCCTTCACTGCTGGAGTCATTTTTAGCAGCCACAGGTGCGGCTTTCTTTTTAGCAGCAGCTGGTTTTGCTGGTTCGCTGCCATTTTTAATTATTTTTCCTCTTGCGTCGTCAAGTAACATCAAATCTAAAGGCTAATATGAGAATATAAAAAAAAAATTTTTTAAAAATTTAAAAAAAGAGCCAGTAGTAGAAAAGTAAACTGAAGCTGAAAAAGGCAATAAAAAAATTTGTGTTGCAGTTTTACTCCCATATGTCCTTCGCATGATACGTTCCCTTAGTCCCAGAGTCAAGATCCTGTAACTCATAGCACACCTGACCAAGTCTCCGTAGAACTTTAGCTTTTTATATACCAAGTATCAAAATTTTGGCTGAGACAGACTCTTTTGTGGAACTACAAGATGAATTTTCATTAATTCGTGACAAAATTATGCTTTATACAGTGGGGAGCAGAGGTTAGTACATGTTTGTATTTTTTGCACTGTAAAGATCATAAAAATGGTAATAATGGAGCGATTTTTAAATTTCATTATACCCTTCACCTTCATGAGAAGGGTATATATAAGTTTGTCATTCCACAATATAATTTTCCGGCCCTATAAAGTATATATATTCTGGATCCTTATAGATAACGGAGTCGAATAAGCCATGTCCGTCTGTCTGTCTGTTGAAATACCGTTTCTGAAGTCCCCAGATATCTTCGGGATCCAAATCTTCAATAATTCTGTCAGACATGCTCCAACTTAGTTAGCTATTTAAAATCAGCAAAATCGGTTTAGGCCAACCTGAGTTACGGACCAATATGTGAGACAACCTCCATAAAAATTTGATATTTTTTGTCCATTTTATTGCAATATTTTGAAATATATTGCAATAAAATGGATATCTGATCATTCCCCAATTATACTATCTTATTATGGGAGGACTAACATTTCAAAAATTCATACTGAAACATATTACTTTAAAACAAATTGGCTTAAATATAAAAAATATATCAGCAGTCATATCCACACAGATCTTTGTATTCAGTGTGAGGAAGATGTAGATAAATGTGTCAATGACTTCACGTCATTAATGGTATCGGCTCTTAATCATTCTAAGAGTCAAACATTTAATAAAACTAATAGGCACATTTCCAACTCAGATATTGAACGACTTCTTTTCGAAAAGAGAAAACTCAGAAGAGAATGGCAACAAAATAGATCACCTGCTGCAAAACAGAGGCTGCCTGCTGCTAGTAAAAATCTGAAAAAAGCCCTTCAATTGGAAGAGGATCGCAGAAATAGAAATTACATTCAAAGTTTGACAAATACCAAACACACAAACTTTTCCCTTTGGAAGGCAACGAAAAATATCAAGCCACCGGTAGAGGGGCAAAGCCCTTTAAGGAAAGCTGACGGTACTTTGGCTCGTAGCACAGAGGAAAAGGCTACAATTTTTGCTGACCATCTAAGTACAGTCTTTCAACCAAACTCGCCAACATCTGTTTTTGAACTTGAAGAGCCATCTGTGTCAACATTATCTAATGATGACATATTAGCTATAAGCCCAGAAGACATTAAAGAAGTAATCAAGGATAATATAATATTAAGAAAATCACCTGGAAATGATTCAGTTACACCTACTATGATTAAAAACCTACCGAGTGTGGCAATAATTGTGTTGTCTATAATATTTAATGCGATCTTTAAACATGGAGTTTTTCCGACAAATTGGAAAACTTCTCAGATAATAATGATACCAAAGCCAGGTAAAGACTTGACCGTACCATCCTCCTATAGACCAATAAGCTTACTTCCTTGCTTATCTAAGCTATTCGAAAAGGTGTTCCAAAAGAAAATCATACCATTCTTAAATGAGAAAAATATTATCCCGGTTCATCAATTTGGTTTCCGGGAACGCCACGGAACAATTGAACAAGTTAATCGTATAACCGGAGAAATAAGAAAATCCTTTGAATTAAAGAAATATTGTTCAGCAATATTTTTGGATGTCGCTCAAGCCTTCGATAAAGTATGGCACAAAGGACTGGTATATAAAATAAAATGCTTGCTACCACCATGTACCCATAAACTATTGGAATCTTATCTATTGGACCGCTTATTTACAGTTAAGTACAACGATTACGTGACAAGAGAATATAGGATTGGAGCAGGAGTACCACAAGGAAGTGTTCTTGGACCTACCCTCTATTTGATTTACACCTCTGATTTGCCTACGAACGATACACTAACTATTTCTACATTTGCTGATGACACCGCAATTATTAGCTCGCATGAAAATCCATATATAGCATCTAGTATACTAGATAGCTATCTAAGATGTGTGGAACCATGGTTAAACAAATGGAGAATACGAGTAAATGAGTTAAAAAGCAAACATGTTACGTTCACATTGAGGAGGGGATGCTGTCCACCTGTCACATTTAACAATGTAAATATACCTCAGTCCGATTATGTTACATACCTTGGTATTCACTTAGATAGAAGACTTACTTGGCGTCATCATATAGAAACCAAGAGACTTCACATGAAGTTAAAAGCATCTGGCCTTCACTGGTTAATCAGTGACCAATCTAAGCTAAGCCTGGACTATAAAGTCACCCTGTATAAAACCATTTTAAAACCAATTTGGACGTATGGGATCCAATTGTGGGGAACTGCTAGTAATACCAGTATTGAACTTATACAGAGGGCCCAATCAACAATTCTTAGGACCATGACGGGCGCACCATGGTACATAAGAAATGAAAACATCCACAGAGATCTAGAAGTACCATTAGTAAAGGATGAATTCAGAAGGGTCCGCGAGAACTACATCAAAAAGCTACAAACCCACCCGAATCCGCTGACTAGAATTCTAGCTCAGAGCCAGACGGAGTCGAGGTTTCGTAGAGCTTAACAGCTCTGTTAGAGAATAATTAGATTTATTTTAGTTTTAAGATTTGAATACTTATTGTTAGGCCTAAGGAAATAAGGCAGATTCAATAAATAATAAGAAAGTATAAAAAAAAAAAATATTGTAGATAATACCATGAAATTTTGTATACATACGTTGTTTTTATGATAAAAGAAGAAAGTGTGCGGAAAATTGTAAGAATCGGTCGATGATTTCTAATAGCCCCCATACAAATATATACACATATTCCCAAAATATGGCTTAATGATAAATAAATGCCTATAAAATTCGAATATCAAGACAAAATTCAGCATAAGGACATAAGGTCCACTCTTGAAATCCACGTTAATACTAATATATATCTTATATATACCGTTATTATGTTGAAATTCGACGTGAAATATCCTCATATGCATGAAAATAACTGTTCCAAAATTTAAGAAGATCGGCCCATAATTTGTCATAGCTGCCATATAAGAACCATTTCCAAAAAACAAATAAATTCGGGTCAAAAAATATTCTTTTCGAATTTAACCCATATTCGGTCCATATTTTATAATCATGATATATATCGTTGGAAAGGTATTTTTAATACCTTTTATTTAATGTATTACAAAATATCAGACACCCAGTAGTTCCCGAGATATAGGCCTATATATTTTCAACTTTACGGGCCCCTCTGAAATAGGCGTGACCGCCAACAAATTTTTTTTTTGCTGGCATCTCCTCTAAAAGCCCTATTTGATGAAGTTTTTTTTTTTTTAGCAAAGTCACTAAAACCGAATTGTTCCCCTTTTTATACCCTTCACCTTCATGAGAAGGGTATATATAAGTTTGTCATTCCGTGTGAAACTTCCACAATATAATTTTCCGACCCTATAAAGTATATATATTCTGGATCCTTATAGATAGCGGAGTCGATTAAGCCATGTCCGTCTGTCTGTCTGTTGAAATACCGTTTCTGAAGTCCCCAGATATCTTCGGGATCCAAATCTTCAATAATTCTGTCAGACATGCTCCAACTTAGTTAGCTATTTAAAATCAACAAAATCGGTTTAGGCCAACCTGAGTTATGGACCAATATGTGAGACAACCTCCATAAAAATTTGATATTTTTTGTCCATTTTATTGCAATATTTTGAAATATATTGCAGATAATACCATGAAATTTTGTATACGTTGTTTTTGTATTTTTTAATAATATTAATTCCAAATACATGTTTGTGTTTTCTTTTAAAATTTTGGTACTTTTGTAGCAAATAAATTTTTTTGGAAACGAAGTTGTTTTTTTTTCAGATATAAGAAGTTTTTAAAAAAATATATATGGTAACGCTGGTTGCATACTATATAAACTGAACTGAACTAAATGAACTGAACGATATTAACTGAACTAAATTAACTGAACAAAAAGAACGAACAACTGAACAAAAAGAACAACTAAACTCAGTGTTGCCAAAAAATGAATTTCAAAATATGGAAAAACTTGAAAAACTAATGGCGTTTTCTTTTCTGGCAAAAATGTTACACTTTTTTCCTTTTTTATATGGGAAATGGGTAAAAAGTGTAACATATACAGTGGTGGTCAAAACATTTGCAACTGGGAACACGTATGTAGTTTGTATTATTGTAGTTTTTATTAATTGCTCATTTTTAAAAACTTTTTGTTTATTTATTACCTACATTCATTGTTCTTGTTAAACATGTAAAAAAAACAAAATTCCTTCTTTTACAAAAATAAAAAAAAACTTAATTTTGATGATAGAGTGTAAATTGAACTGTTCAAAACATTTGCAACTCTCCTTTCTCTTAAGGCCTCGTTATGCGAACGTTGTTTTAAGAAAAACGCAACGTAATGTAACGTACGTACGTATTTGTAGTTATAGAAAAGTTAAAAACGTAACAGACGTCAATAAAATAAACAAAAACAAAACATTGTGCAGCATAATTGTTGCCACACACCTCTTTTTTTTCTACCATCTTGAAGCTTATACAGCTTTTGTTGTATAGGCACTCATTTGCCTGTACAAGTAAAATAAGTTTTTCATTATCCATATCGTTTATTAATTTTATAAAAAAAACTTTAATTCAAATTGAAAAAAAAATTGTTTTTCAACACAAAAACTAACACAATATTGGTGTCAGCTGTTTGGCATAGTGATGGGCAATGTTAAATTATTTTCGTACATATGCAATTGAAAAAAGTACTAAATTGGCTTCGAGGGATATAAAGTCTTTACATTGTAATTTATACAATATCAATATTATTATTGTTGTTGTAGTTATTATTGTGTACATAGTATTAAAATTATTGTAATTATTTTCGTTATTATTAAAATTATTATTATCGTTGTTTTTTTGTTTTTGTGGTTGTTGTTGTTATTCTTTCTTTCTATTATTAATATTATTATTTTTGTTTTTGTTGTTGTTGTTATTATTATTATTATTGTTGTTATCATTATAATTATAATTATTATTATAATTTTTATCATTATTATTGTTATTATAATAATTATATTTATGTAAAAAAAATGTATATTGTATTACAAATTAATAATTTTATTTTATTTTTATTATTAAAACCATTATTATTATAATTTTTATTTTTATTATTTGTTTTTGTCATTCTTATTGTTACTATTTTTCTGTTACTAAAATTATTATCATTGTTGTTATTATTATTATTTTTGTTAGTAAAATCGTTATTATTTATCAATTATTATTATTTAATTTATTACAATTCGTACTTTTATGAACCAATATCATTCATTTCTAATGTACCGAAAATAGGTAAATGTGCCGCAATTGTATTTTATTAATATGAGTGCCAGCACTGGCTTACGACTGTCACTTAACGGCGTCGTAAAAATATAATTTATACAGGTTGATACGTTCCGGCAACGTGACAGTTAATTTCAGTAAGCTTTTACATTGTTTTGGTATACTCAAAAACGTACGTTACGTTACATTACATTACGTTACGTTCGCATAATTCTACCTTTATTCTTTTTACGTAATTAACAATAACAAATTCTAGGATATAACGGTAATCACATTCTTTTTAACAATTTAGTATTAAATTTTTCATTTTATATTAAAAATTTCAAGTTAATAATCATTTTAACGCAGTTTAAGTTTGAAGTTAAGAGTGTAAACCACGTTTTATAAATTTTTGAGTCAAATGGCTGGAAATAAATACAGTTCGGATTTTAGATCAAAAGTTTTAAATGATTTTCAAAATGGGATGCTGCAAAAAGAAATATCTATAAAATATGGCATTCACAAATCAACGATTTGTCGAATAATTAAAAGTATAAAAATCGATACAGTACATAAGGGTGGAAGATCTCGTGCAACAACAGCAAGGGAAGATAGGAAAATTAGGAATTTTTTTTACAAAATTCCCAACATCTGTTCCCAGAGAAGCAAAAACAGAAATTTCCGTGGACGTTAGTCTTTCCACTATAAAAAGAAGAGCCCGAGAATACGGTCTTAGAAGCTACAGGTGCACCAAAAAACCATATGTGTCGGAAAAAAATCGCAAAGCTCGCCTTCAATTTGCTCGATCTCATTTAAATTGGACTCCACAGCAATGGAAGAACGTATTATGGTCTGATGAATCTATATTTAATCTCCAAGGATCAGATGGAAGGTGTTATATTCGACGACCTCGAGGTGAAAAGTATAATCCACGATATACAACCGCAACAGTAAAGTATGGAGGAGGAAATATCATGGTGTGGGGATGTTTCTCGGGATATGGGATAGGTTCAATCCACCGTATTACTGAAACAATGACTGCTACAATCTACAGAGACCTCCTAAGCTCAGTTATGATTCCATATGCTGAATGGGAAATGCCGCTTTCGTGGACATTCCAGCACGACAATGATCCCAAACATACGGCTAGGGTTGTCAAAACATGGCTGGAGGAAAATTAAGTCAATGTTATGTCGTGGCCACCGCAACCTTCCGATCTCAACCCGATTGAGAACATGTGGATGATTGCAAAACGTAATATCGGGAAAAGAATTTTCCGAAATGGAGAAGAACTTTTCGTTGAATTGGAAAAGCAGTGGAATGCAATTCCAAACGAATATATTGAAAAGCTTATTTCCTCAATGCCTAAAAGATGTTCGGAAATAATAAAAAACAAAGGATATGCTACAAAATATTAAAGATTTAATATTGTACTTTTAAATTCATATAAGAGTTGCAAATGTTTTGAACACTTGAATTTCGACTTATTTTGTTAAAGCCATTATTTTTATTTTTTAAAGTTAATGAAGACAAATTTTTGTTTTTTTATTAACATAAACAAGAACTGAATTTAATAAAAAATTAAATTAAAAAGCCGCTTAAGGAGTTTTGATTTAATAAATTTAAATTTAGTTTAAATGCGCTTTCAGTTGCAAATGTTTTGACCACCACTGTATGTCCTGTTTCACACTCATCAGTTCTGACTGTCAAGTCAAGTATTTTTCAATGAGAAGGAAAAGGATAAAAGATAATTTTCTCTTTCCTTCTCATTGAAAAATACTTGACTTGACAGTCAGAACTGATGAGTGTGAAATAGGTCTATGTAACATTTTTGCCAGAAAAAAAAAAACGCCATAAGTGCTAAAATGTTCTACAGAAGAAAAAATAAGTGCTAAATTTTTTCAATGTAACAATACAATTTTTATTTCATATGTTACAAATATAAATTATCAGGTATGTGATGAAAATCAATTTCGATCCAAAAACGGTGTAAAATCGAAAGAAGTTGTGATGGCATCACTTATTTCTGTTTTATATTGTTCTTCTTCTTGTTTGTTTGTCAAATCGAATACGATTTCATTTTCCATTTTGTCCTATGAAAATGTCAAAAAAAAGAGTGTGATGGAAAACGAAAATTTACTGTTTTAACCGTTTTTAAATCGAACACTCTTTTGTACACGATTAATTAATTTTAATACATAAAATTTATATTTTTAAAATATTTAAGCGAAAATGTAAGTATTTGTGTAGATACATATGTACACAAAGCTTGTAGTTCGAAATTAATAAATATTGAAATGGAATTTTTAAGGGAAAACACACAAATAGTGCCCAAGAGGAATGCATGGTTAGTTTTATGGAAAAACACCCACAACTGGCGAAGAACTTTTTTAAAGGTGATAGAGTCGAAGCGGAAAAGCTTTGGCAAACGTTTGCGCAGGAGCTAAATAAGATTGGTCCACCACTAAAAGATTGTAACGGATGGAAGAAGGTAGATATGCTCAGTTTCTGTAAAAATTCAAATAAAATTACATTTTCTTGTATAAGTAGATATGGAGTGATAAAAAGTCTGCAATTAAAAAGAAAATTTCACAAAATAAGAAAGAGGCTCGTGCTACCGGTGGAGGACCACATAACCAATTATACATATCAAGCTTAGAAGAAGCTATAGGAAAAATATGTGGTCTTTATGACTGTGTTGATGGCATAGAAAGATGCTCTTCATATGGGGGACAAAAAGAGAACAACATGTTAAACGAAACTGCCCTCGATATTAGTTCCGACTGCATTGGAGTAGATATTTTTGAGTCCGATCAGCCGAGCACTTCTAAAAAATCGTATAAAAGAAAACGACCAGATACACCCTCCCTTGAACAAAATCTAAAAAGTTTGATTCACAGTGAACAAAATAAAAATTCAGAAATAGAAAGAAGTTTAAAAGACATAACCAACAACTTAAAAACAAGTTCCGAAATCTTCAAAAATACGGAATCCAATTTGAGACGAGTTTATAAAGCGCTGGACAAAGTGGTTGAAGGTTTAGATGCTCAAACTAAAGCCATTAATACCCAAACCGTTGAAATTTCTAAACAAAACACTGAAATCCTACGCCATAATAAAGAAGTGGAAAAAATTTTATATGAAAAGAACAACATCAAGAAAAAATGCTTAGAAATTAAAATGAAACAGTTGGAAAAATATATTTAAATAAAATGTTCGAAAAATTGTTATAAAAAACCAAAGGAAAAGAACGTAGCCGCTTTCATTTGTACAATTTTCTAAACTTTTTTGATTACATTGATTCTCATTTCATATGACGAATGTATTGTGTATTGGATTAACTTGTAATTTAAAAGCGTCTTTGAAATACATTAACCTTGTTTATTTATTAAAACAGGATTTTATTTGATTTTAAAAATAAAATTAATATGTACATAGTAGGTACTACATACATACATACATATGTATTTATGTTTT
Organism: Bellardia pandia; assembly: GCA_916048285.2. Classification (NCBI taxonomy): domain Eukaryota; kingdom Metazoa; phylum Arthropoda; class Insecta; order Diptera; family Calliphoridae; genus Bellardia; species Bellardia pandia. The sequence goes on along the minus strand of OU696532.1, from coordinate 81,498,721 downwards.
GTTTACTATAGGAAAGCATTTAGAAATAAACTTTCCGCAATTGCATCCCGGTTTCTGTTTGCATCAATATTTGTTACGTTACTGGAATATATTTCGACGTCACTAGGCTCAGTTTCTTCAACTCGTAATATTAAAATTATGGTCTGTTTTGTAAAAGTTACACATATTGTGTAGTGCGCAGCATATATTTATTATTTTTACAATTTGTTGTGGTTTGTACCATAAAGCGCTAGACAAACATCGAAATCTGCTTTTAAGAACTCCGATTGTTCTTTCAATTATGTTTCTAGCTGATGCGTGAGCTTTATTAAATTTGTGTTGAGCTGATTCTGCATTAGGAACTCTATATGGAACTAGTACAAAAGACTCTAACGCATATCCAGAATCGGCTAAAAGCCATGAACCACGATCTCCATTTTCAAAATTACTTAGGTAAAAGTCTCGTGCGAAACTTAAATTCCATATGAAAGAATCGTGACTGGATCCGGGTCGAGTTGCGTCAATCGCCATAATATTCATTTTGTAATCACATATCTAAAAAAAATTAAATAAAAATAAATGCATTCTTTCTAAATTTGTTAACTTACTATCATGGCATTAATACTATAATAACCTTTTCTATTATAGTATAAATAGTCCTGGTTCCCTGGTTTTATTATTCTAATGTGGGTACCGTCAATACACCCAACAACGCCAGGAATTTTGAATTTTTCAAAAAAATTTTGTTTTGACTTTTCAACATCTTGTGCATCAGCTGAAATTTTTATCCAATATTCGCATAACACTTTTTCTAAAACAACTACCAAGTTGGAAAATGATTTAGAAAATGTAGTTCTGTGCATTGCTACAACAGAGTCGCTCCCAACCGACCTTTGAAAGCTGCCTTCAGCTAGGAATCTTAATGTGGCTGCTAACTCTATTACCAGTGGAAATGATTTAGATTCCACATGTGGTTCAATTTTTTTTAATATCCAAGCAAAACCTTCCTTATTTAAACGAAAATACTCTTTAAAGCTAAAAATATTTGTAAAAAACAGGTCAAATTATTCAAGCTGTTATGCTGTATTCCTACCTCTTTTCCGGCATATTTAATGGATTTGATGCATCCCTCAACATTTTTCGTTGAATATTTTGAACTTTGTTTGAATTATTAGTTATTAAAATTGCTGCTGATAAAACAAATGCCATTTTTAGTGGTATTAAGATTCAAATAAATGTTTATTTTTTAAACCAAACTTGCAGTTTGACATGAAACGATCTAAAATGAAACAAAAAATTGGAAGTAAAACCGTTCGTTTTTCATCACATCTTAAAGCAAAGCGTTCGTTTTCAGCATTCGATTTCATTTGAAAACGAATCGATTTTCATCACATACCTGTATATTATTTTTCTAATTTTGTTCATAACAATTGTTGACTTGTTTTAATATTTTACATTTCATATATTAATTAAAAAATTTCCGTGTTCATTTACTTAGCACACCGAAAGAAATTTAGTTGAAATATTAGTAAAAGTTATTTTTTATATACCAAAAATATTTTTTGGAGTAAAATAGTAAAAAAAATTTCAAGAAAAAAATTTTTTTATCAACCAAATTATGCTAAAAACCATTTAGCATACAGGTATGTGATGGAAATCGAAAACGAGTGAGTTTTTGAAGTCCATTTTAAAGTATTTCTAATCAAATTTTTAAAATTTTTGTTTTAAGATTCTCTTTAATAGCAAATTATCTTTATATTTTGTGGGATAAAACTGTTTCAATACAGAAATATTACGAAAAAATTAACTTCTAAAACTCACTCGTTTTCGTTTTCGATTTCCATAACATACCTGTAGCTCGTTTCTGTATTTCTCGCATTGTAAAATTTTTCGCATGGAATTAGTGAATTGCAACAAAAACAATGTAAAATGAAACAAAAAATGGTTTTTCTCACACAAGTGTTTCTGTAACTTTCTACTAGAGGTTTTCAAAATGGAGGTATAAACAATTTTGCAAATGAAATACCTATAATGTAGAAATGTAAAATATGTATTGCTATACGAACTAAAAATAACAATGTTTTATTTACTGTAGATAAAAACATTATTTGAAGTTGTATCTTTTGTTCTGTCAAAAATGTTCTTCTGACTCAATTATAACAATAACACAAATTTTAAAAGAAATCTTATCTATTTTGTTATGGTTATTGCAAACTAATTATTTTTAAATAATGGTAAAATATAGAATTTGTATGAAATAATAAATTTATTGAACAGCTTTTAAGAACAAAGTGCATTTAAGTGCATAAAAGTAATTGTACTTTTGAATGGATTGTTTAATTAATTAAAAATTAAATTAGAAACGCAAATGAATTAAGATTACTTAAATTTATATTCGAATTCTATAATTATATTGATTTAATTATTAATTATTAAATATATAATGACTTTTTGACAGACAAAGATTGTTGATGAACTCCTTTAATGCTGCGCTGGTAATGAAATTCTATGTCTGTAGAAATCAAGCTGAAAGTCGATAGACGAAACCAAAATATATATTTGTTTGCCCATAATGTAGTAATGTTTGCCATTGTCCTAAGTAGGTTGATATTGAAAATCAGGAAAATCGCTTTAGTATTATAAAAATCATGAACCAAAATATAAGACAGTTTAAAAAAAAACATTATTTTCGTATATTTTTAGTAAGTTTTGGAAATTCTTGCAAAAGCCTTAAATATTTTAGAGCTAAAAATATGTTTTCACTTTTGTCAATTTTTTTATTTATTATTTTTTATTAACAAACTAATTCTGTTACTATTCTATTATGAACATAATAAATTTCTTTCAACATATATTAACTAAACACTAAAGTGTTTAACCCACATTAATTGAATATATCCAATAATACAAACAAATAAATATTAACCCATATCAATAAATTAATCATTCATTGCAATTTCCAATAATTTATTATCATTATAACACTTTTCATATATATTACGCCAAAAAACAAAGGGCTGGGAATTATCAAATAAACAAATTTTCATCATATTCACCCCTATCGTGAATAAAAATTACACATGAAATTTGTTCCCTTTTCACATTTTTCCTATTTAAATTCAATGTTAAAAAATAAAAGGGAACAAATTTCATGTGGAATTTTTATTCACGATAGGGGTGATTACAAATTAAGTAAACAAAATACCCATAAACAAATAGATAACAACAAATAAATTTATACATTAGACAAGTCATACAGCAAAAAAAAAACAAACCGCAGTTACTAAAACCTTTGACAAAAATTTATGAATTAAAAAATGTGAAAAATAAATTTGAAATGTACGATTTGTAAATATGTAAACAAAAATAAATGAGCGAGTAAATAAAAAATGTATACTAAATGTAAAAACATACACAACTCACCCAAGAATTATCACGAAATTGTGACATTTTTACAAGAAACTCCACTGGGATATTTATTTATTGTAATCCAAACAAATATTAAGTGAAGTTCTGGAGAAATTTTCACAAATTTCTAACAGAAATATAAAAGAAATGTGAGCGACATAAATCTGCAAATAAAAAGAAAAATTCAGTAAATATGAAAAAGTTTTAGTAACATAATTAGCAAACATTTAAAGATAAAATAAACTTATTAAAGGATGATGATAAACTTTCAGAATCGTTTAATTTTAACACAAAAAAACTTTATAATATTATTCAATATTTTAATACATACAGTGCAAGCTCGGTATTCGCGACTACCCATTATCGCGACAGCCCGGTTATCGCGACGGCTTGATTTTTTAAATTGCAGGTTCTCTAATCGCGACAATTTACGAAAAACGTACAATTTTTCAATAAAATTTTGGGCTCTGTTATTGCGAAAATTCGCGACAGCCCGGTTATCGCGACGGCTTGATTTTTTAAATTGCAGGTTCTCTAATCGCGACAATTTACGAAAAACGTACAATTTTTCAATAAAATTTTGGGCTCTGTTATTGCGAAAATTCAGTTTTGGCGACTGGCCTGGTTTTTAATTAGTCGCGAATACCGAGCTTGCACTGTATAAGAATCATTTTCAAAATATATATTTTAAATATTTCGGACTTCACTTTGTAGAGTAGATATAAAGTAGACTTACAATTCCGAGTCGTAGCCCAACTTAATCACTATTAGCTATTTGCAACAACAATGCTGTCGCCAACGGCTCAAGGAAATTTCTAAAAAATTGTATTTTATATTTATTTATGTTTATATTTTAACTTGCATTCGGTCAAATTTCTTTTGTGAATTTATTTGTGAACTTTTATTGAACCACCTTAATATTGTCTTAATTTGCTTATTTACTTAAATTTTAGTCATGCTTATGTAAAAGTTGTTGTATTTTTTTTTACATTGATCTTACCGCAGTGCTTAACTTCGTTAAGTTAATACCGTTGTTCTTAATGTGTTATACGCACACAGAAAATAGTATGTTTGGAATAAGAAATTTATGTGCAGATTAGTTTGTAAAGGAAAAGCACTTCGGTGAGTTGTATTTTCAGCCCAATCATGAATAAAAATTCCGCGAGAGTTTTTTCCCTTGTTATTTTTTTAACATTGAATTTAAATAGGAAAAATGAGAAAAGGGAAAAAACTCCCGCGGAATTTTTATTCATGATTGGGCTGTTTATATATTTGTTTTGTATATTTTTAACCCTTTCGGATTTTCTATGCCATATGGCATAGCCAGTTTTTGAAGCCCGTTTTAAGGCAAAATACTTATGGGAACATTTTTTTTAATAATTCTATATTTTTCTTTGAAGTCTTTTAAAAAAATTAATGAAAAAAAAAATTGATTGGTGGACCCTACACATTGTTATGTTTCAGAGAGCGAGTGTTCCTCGTGAGATTCACAATTTGCAAAAAAAATACGATTTTATGCTTTTAAATATTTTATTAAAAAAAATTCTTTATTTGTTAACTTTATGTAATTAATTTGGTAGATAATCATTTCCTTAGTAATTAAAAAAAAATTAGATCCGAAACATAGTTCAATAGAGCTGCCCGATTTTTTATATTTCATAGTATGTCATATGGCATAGATTTTTCCCAACGGAAATTTTTTACTTTGTTGTATAAGTTCATAGTGACTAGACGTATTTACAATGCCTAATAAACTAAACACCGAAGAAATTGAAAATATTTTAATTAGTTTTGATAACTCAGATGTATCTGATTTTGGCGATGAAGAAGAAGAAGAAAATTGTGTTTTGGGGTCACTATTGGAAACTTTAAATGATAATAATAACAATGCCTTTTTAATCGAGGAGTTAACTAATCCGGATGGGAATACTGATCAATTTGAGAAAAATTTAGACGATTTGATGGATTTGGATGATGCTTTAGATCCACCATTTCAAAAAATTCTTACATATCGATGGGCAAAGAGAGAATGGAATATTCCAAGTTCAGGATTTTCTAAAAGTTATCCAAAGCAAGATGTAAAAACTCCTGTTTCATATTTTTTAAAGTATTTTCCATATGATTTTATTGATACTATTGTTCAGGCAACAAATCAAGCCTCACTTATGAATAATGGAACTGCTGTTAATGTTGAAAAAGAAGAGATTCTGACATTAATGGGATTAGAAATTATTATTGGAACAATCGGATATCCTCAATTAGCAATGTACTGGACTGGTGCTACTGAAATACCAGCCTTTCGTAAACACATGACAAAAAATAGGTTTCATTTAATACGCACTAGTCTAAAATTTAGCGTAGAGGAGAACTCAACCGACAAACTTTTTAAAGTTCGTCCACTTATAAATACATTCTTGAAAAGAACTTATGATATTCCAAAAGATGAAAACTGCTGCTGTGATGTTCCCATGCAAATCAAAAACTGGGTTGAAGCAGTATATGCCTAAAAAGCCTATTAAATGGGGAATAAAAGTATTTTGCCTATGTAGCTCAAAGGGAATTGTTTATGATCTGAAAATATACCAAGGAAAAAACACAATTGTTGGAGAATCCAATTTAGGTTTTTGTTCGGATATTGTCATTCATCTATGTAAAACTATTCCGGAAAATAGAAACCACAAGTTATTTTTTGATAACTATTTCACCACTATAAATTTATTAATATATTTGCGAGAAAAGGGAATATGGGCAACAGGCACCATACGAGGAAACAGAACTGGAAAAGCTCCCCTTAAAGCAGAAAAGGATTTAAAAAAGTTAGGAAGAGGTAGCTATGACTATTGCATTGAAAGGAACCAAAATATTATCCTTTTGAAATGGTTAGATGGGGGCTGCGTTCAGTTGGCTTCGTCCATTTATGGTGATAAAGACACAAAAGAGGTCACCAGATTTTGTTCTGAGCCAAAGAAGAAGATCATTGTATCACAACCTAACCTTATAGCTGTATATAATAAATATATGGGAGGAGTCGACAAGATGGACTTTTTGCTATCTTTATACCGAATTTCCATTCGAACAAGAAAGTGGACACTCAGAGTTTTCGACCATTTTCTCGACTTAGCAGTATGCAACTCTTGGTTAGAATATCGCAGTGATTGCGATAGTAATAACATAAGAAAAAAAGATCAAATGGATTCAGTCTCGTCTCATCGAACTGTTCGGACGTGTTACTTTTAGTGCGGCTGAATTTTCGGTGAAAAAATCGTAATAGGTGAAAAAGTGTAAAAAGTTGAAATTAAACAAAAAAGTGAAAAAAAAAAATCGTAATAGGTTAAAATATTTTTTTTTTTTTTTTTTTTTTTTTTTTTTTTTAATACATTTAATTTATTTATTGAATCTTCAGAAATGAAATGACAATAAGTTTTCGAATCTTAATACTAAAAGAAAATAATAAGTCCAGCCAGTGCTAGACAAAATATTATGATACTACAAAAAATTTATATCCACTGATCCAGTCATCTGTTTTGCGCTTGAGTTAAAGCAAGGGTATCCCTCCTTCTCAACCGAACATGGCCAGTAAAGTTAAGGATGTCTCGTGCAAGTGGGTTTGGATGGTGTTCAAGTTTGCTGACATATTTTGAGGCGTGTTTTGTAAATTCGACTTTCACCAAAGGAATGCCTAGATCTTTGTGGATTCGAGAATTTTTAACATACCATGGAGCTGCAGTAATTGTACGTAGAATCTTATTTTGACCCCTTTGAATTTTTTCAATGTTGGATGCTGAGGCAGTACCCCATAATTGAATTCCATAACACCAGATTGGCTTTAGAATTGCATTGTACAACAAAAGTTTGCAATCCAACTTTAATGTAGAATTTCTGCCGATTAGCCAATTAATTTGCACTGCTTTTAATCTCATCTGGGTAAGTTTTGCGTCGATATGAGACTTCCAAGTTAAACGACGATCGAGGTGGATTCCGAGGTATTTGACTTCATTGTGTTGCGGGATAATTTGATTATTTATTCTGATGAACGAGCAGGTATCTTTTCGCAATGTGAAAGTTATATGAATACATTTCTGTTCGTTAACCCTGATTTTCCAAAGCTCTAGCCAATTCTCTAGCTTATAAACATAATTCTGCAAGTTCTGTGATGCTATTTGATGGTCCTTATGAACGCTGATAAAGGCTGTATCGTCTGCAAAAGTTGAAGTATGTATTATGGGGTCTAACGGCATATCGGATGCATAAATCAAATATAAAGTTGGACCCAGTATGCTACCCTGGGGTACTCCTGCTTCAATTGGCTGAGCGGGGCTTAAAAAATCACCTTCTTTGATTGTAAATTTGCGACCATATAAATAACTTTCCATAAGTTTGTGGGTGTTAGCAGGCAGAGTTAATTTAATTTTATGCATTAAACCTTCATGCCAGACTTTGTCGAACGCTTGCGACACATCAATGAAAAGGGCGGAGCAGTATTTTTTCTCTTCATACGACTGTCTTATCACAGTTACCAATCTGTGTGTTTGTTCGATGGTACTGTGTTTAGCTCTGAACCCGAATTGGTGATTTGGGATACATTGAGTGTCGTTCAGAATTGGAATCAACTTAGCCAATAACAATTTTTCAAACAGTTTTGAAATTGTCGGCAGTAGACTAATTGGCCTATATGACTCTACTTTAGTGGGGTCCTTCCCTGGCTTAGGAATCATGGTAATCATAGATACCTTCCAATCTGCAGGATAGTATTCTAGGCGTAAAATAGCATTGAAAATAAATAGGATAATTCTTTTAGCTACACGAGGTAACTCCACAAGCATTTTGTTGCTGATTTTATCCATACCTGGAGCTTTTTTAAGATTCAGAGTACCAATTGCGCTTTGAACATCATTAAAGCTAAGTCTTAGAGGTACAGGAGGTCTAATAACGAGTGGAGGCAAATCAGATGCATTATTTGAGTTGTTTATAGTAAACACATTTCTCAAATGGTTAACAAATAAAATCCCCTTCTCGGAATCATTTCTAGCCCAGTCACCAGTCGGATTTCGCAGAGGAGGCTTTCCTCTAACTGGTCTTTTTAAACCTCGTGCCGCCTTCCATAACGAATAGTCAGATTGTGGGGTACTATCAAGACCCTCCAAGTAAGATTTAAGTGAAGCCATTCTTTGGGTTTCTAAGAAATTTCTTAGTATACCTCTGCATACCCGTAGCCTAGCTTTCAGTTCAGGAGACCTGTGAATTTGCCACTCTCTTCTAACTCTTCTTTTTTCTGACAGGAGATGATCGAGTTCAGCGAAATAAGTTCTATTTGTCCCACTTCTGCACTCAACGTCGTATGTGGAGGCGTGATGTACAGCTCTTCGTATGTCCTCAGTAAACTTGCCAATCGACCCGTCAATATCCTCGGTAGTTCTCAACACTACATTTTCCGTGCAGTGGGAACTTAACTACTTTTTATACTTTATCCAACTTACTCTGGTTTTAGATATGTCCCGAAATGGAGAGCCATTCCCTTGAAGGAAACGCATTGAAATAATAGTAGGAGAGTGATCTGAAGACAAGTCTAATGAAGGCTCCACTTGTATCGATTCTACAGGGATATTTTTCACTACTCCGAAGTGGCTGAATTTCAGTTTATGGGGGACACCCCTAGAGAAAAAATCTAAATATGCCATCCCCTTCAGAATGTTCCCAGGAGTACGAAAATCATAATGAAAAAGGGGGCTCACGCCCCCTATGGGCGTGGCAGTCGAAAAACGACCCGGCCCACCTACGTAGACAATATGGGTATCAAATGAAAGCTAATGTCTTCACGATTCCAAAAATAGCCATAGTTGCCAGATCGGGCGGTTTTTGCAGCCGATACGGCCATTTTTGTTAAATAGGGGCGGGGGTGAAAAACGACCCATGCCACCTACTTAGGCAATATTGGTATCAAATGAAAGGAAATGTCTTCACGATTCCAAAAATACCCGTAGTTGCCAGATCGTCCAGAATTTGAGGAAGATATGTTAATTTTTATAAAATGGGGAAAGGACTTTTTTTGTTTATTTCTTTTTAGCTCGGCCAGAGGCCGAGCACTCGAGATCCCCGCCGTCTAGAATTAAGACATACTGGAGTTAAAAACCCCTAAGCCCGGCCGTAGGCCGGTCACGCAGAAAAACTTTACTAAGCGAAGCCAGTATAACAAATAGCTAACAATAGTAATTTTTTCGCACAAAATGCTCATTTTTGTTTGTTTTTAACAAAATATAAGCAAAAAAAAAAAAAAAAAAAAATTTCCCCCACCCCAAATTTTGCCAAAATCGCCATATCGGCTACAAAAATCGCCCGATCTGGCAACTACGGCTATTTTTGGAATCGTGAAGACATTAGCTTTCATTTGATACCCATATTGTCTACGTAGGTGCGCCGGGTCGTTTTTCGACTGCCACGCCCATAGGGGGCGTGAGCCCCCTTATTCATTATGATTTTCGTACTCCTGGGAACATTCTGAAGGGGATAGCATATTTAGATTTTTTCTCTAGGGGTGTCCCCCATAAACTGAAATTTTGCCTCCGAAGTCAATAACATCGGGAATCTTCCGTCGGTCCGTCGGCCAGTAGGTGGGATGCCCGCTTGAGAGTACATCTAATCCCATTTTGGCAATGGTGTTGAAGAGTTCACGACCCTTCGGGGTCACCAGACGTGAACCCCAAAAAGTGTGTTTGGCGTTAAAGTCACCAGCAACTAAAAATCTAGCTCCAAGGGAATTGAAGAAGCTGTAGTATTGGTGTTCTTTTATTGAAAATCGAGGCGGCGAATAAATTGATGATAAAACAAAATTGTATTGACAGAATTCAATACAAATGTTTGTTGCTTGTAGGTAATCCTCACATATGTTGTTCATTAAATAATGTTTTATTCTGTTCTTTATAAGAATTGCCGAACCTCCACATGCTCTTCCGCGGGGATCTTTAGTATCATACAACACGTAGCCATTAATTTTGAAGTACGCTGTCGCCGTCAAGTGAGTTTCAGCAATCATCATGACATCAATCTGCTTATCCATCAGGAAGTGTTCCAGTTCGTTTTTATGTTGGCGGAGGCCGTTCGCATTCCAAAAACAAATTTTTAAACAAATCATTTCTTTAAAATGGCTTGTAAGATAGTGGATTGCATTTTCAGCATTTCCTGCATCATGGATGTCATAGTGGTCGTAAAAGTGTTCATGGTTTGGACAAGTGTCTGCAATGTAGTCTCTAGAGTGTTAATATTAGGCTCGTAATATTGTGATTTAGGTGCCTGCTCCAAACCTGGCATATTAGATTTAACCACGTTAGCGTAAGAAACTTGTCGAGAACTAGGCGCGTTTACATGACTAGTGGACCGTAACAATTGCGGGAAATTGTCACTCGATGCCAAAATAGGCTGTTGACGATGATCAGGTAATACTGACGTCTTGTTGGTACTTATGCCTTTCAAATGAGTGTAAATTGGACAACCTCTATAATTTGCGGTATGATTACCTCCGCAGTTACTGCATTTTTTGATTTTTGAATCAGTTTTCGACTTATCACATTGAGCAGTTGCATGTAGCTCCCCACACGCAACACAAACTGACGGCAATTTACAGTACGCCTTGGTGTGACCAAATTCTTGACAGTTGAGACACTGGACGGGTCCCTGACGCTTATGTGGTTCTTCCACGGTGATTCTACGATGCAGAAGGTACATCAGATTGTAGATGGGATGGGACTCGTTTTTCTTTAATACGACATCTCCAGGTTCCAATTCCACCCTAAACATAGGCTGTGGAATCTTTTCACGGTTTCTAATATTCACAACACTCTTAATTTTGAACCCTTTGTCCATTAAGCCGGTCTTTATCTCCGCAGGGTCAACACATGGGTCTATACCCTTTAGAACGACTTGGAGACCTTTTGCGCTTTTGAGCTGATAGGTGTAGAAATCCCTAGTCTCCCTTTCCAGCTGGTTGGACAATTTTCGAAAGTCATCTTCCCTATTCACTTGTATCTTTGTCTCGCAGATATTTCCATGTTTCATTGAGGTTACGCTAAACATGTTTTCACCTATTACAGCAACAATTCCTTGTACCAATTTACTGGAAGTCGGCTCTCTCAGATAAATTGGTGGGGGCTTAAACGTCTTCTTCGGAAGTTCTGGCTCATCCGTCTGGAGGAGAGCAAACCTATTTTGATCATTACTCACGGTCTTAGGAGCTTTTGCATTTGATGACACTTGAGCAGACTTCGGGCTCCTCTGTCGCTTGAGAACGGTTATGTACTTATCCATGAAATTTTGTACCAAGGTTAGTACTATTGGATAGTAGGCCAGACACAAATTTTCAGCTCTATCAGCCAAGAACTGCCGGAGTTAGAGGGGCTCAAAGTTGGACATTTTGGTCCATTTTGGTCATACAGGGTTTTTTTAAAATGAGTGTAACTTTTCAACTATTGATCCTAGTAAAAATTGTCCAAAGGACTTTAGATATTAATTAATGTTTGTATGTATGTATGTCCTTTATATAATCGTAAACTATGCATTTGATCAAGTGATGATATTCGGCAAAGTTGTTGTGTATGAGTCCGGGAAGGTTTCTCAGTTGGTACGACCACGCCTACTCTAACACCCACTTTTTTAAATTGATTAATTTTTTCTGCATGGGTTTTTACAGATTTACTTCAAACAATTTGTATGCACATCTTACTGAAGGCGAGGTAGAAATAAAAATTTTATGTGCCAAAGCTTCTTATTTCTTTTGACCTTTTTTAAATTGTGTAATTGATTCCACTCGGATTTTAAGATATTTACCTCAAGTCGAATATACATGTTACTCTAGGTGAGGTAAAAATTAAGATTCATACTCCACGCCCGCTTTCACGCCCCATCTCTTGCAGGACAACTGCTGCCGGGAAGGCCAGACCGCTGGACCGATCTTACTAAAAATTTGACGGAATATAACTAAGACTCCCGCATGACTAAGAATACTTCTTTCGACCGCCTACTTTTTTTAAAATGAGCAAAATCAATAAAATTATTTAAAATGAATTGAATATTTGTATAATGTCTTTCTTTCAAATTTATTTTAATTGGTAGCGTAGCAACGCGCGCAGGGTACAGCTAGTAATTAATAGAGGAATAAACATTCACCCCTATCGTGAATAAAAATTCCACGTGAAATTTGTTCACTTTTATTTTTTTAACATTGATTTTAAATAGGAAAATATGAAAAGTGAACAAATTTCACGTGGAATTTTTATTCACGATAGGGGTGATTTAATTTGATGGAGGATGAACTCGAAGAACAGACAGACGGACATGGCTTAATCGACTAAGTTTTATGCTAATTTTAGTTTCATGATGTTTGCTACTACTTTCGGGAGTTTACAACTATGGTCATTTTTTCTCCTCTTTTTTTTTTTGCTGGGAAGCCATTAACTAGAAGTATTGAGTATGAATTGAAATAAATTGTTTCTTTTTTAATTTAAGATATCTTTATTCAGGAATAATTCTTGTAATATATGTTAATTGGCCTAGGATGGCTTTTTATATTACTGTGAATAAATAAATAAATAAATAAGTTACTTCGAGTTAAATATACAATTTATGTGAAAATAAATTGTATACACTACTATTTATTTTTGTTTATTTCTGTTATATGTTTCCATTAGCCTTCCGTTGAAAAGCATAATTGCAAAATCATACAAAAACATACAAAGAGACACTAGCAAAATGCTGATAACGGCTTTAGTGTCTCTTTGTATGATTTTGCATTTATGCTTTCCAACGGAAGGCTAATGTAAAACATATAACAGAAATATACAAAAATAAATAGTAGTGTATACAATTTATTTTCACATAAATTGTATATTTAACTTGAAGTGAATTTCGATTAAAAATGTTTATAAAAAATTTTACAATTAATACTCGCAAGAGGAATAATTCTCATTTCATTTTAAACATGTAAATAAAAATTCTTGTATAACCTGATGGTTTGGTCTACTGAACTGTAGACGAACAACCAGGGTTAGAGTACCAGTGGAATCCTAACAAATTTTATTGGAAAAAATCAAATAGAAGTACTTCTAGAAAACAAAAATATATAAAAAAAAGTACCAAATATGTACTGAAATTAGCTTTTTTACCAATTAGTACTTTAATTCCGAATATCATATTGTAAGTTAAATTTTGAGTGGTTAAATGCTTATTTTATCTTTATTAGCTCATTTATTAAAAAAAGGCTTTTACTATTATCACTTTTACTAATAATCGTTGATAAAAAGTTTTTTATAGAATTTATGATATTAAAAAATTTCAAATTAATTAATTCAATAAATATTTGAAACAAAAACGAAATTCTTAACTTGGTGCGTTTTTTTGTAAATGGTGCGCTTTTTTCTCCATTTTGGTGCGTTTTGAAATTTCAAAGTTGACAACGCTGTTAATGTGTGACCAACCAGTGTTGGTATTTGAGAATTTTCAATTAGTGCCAAGTTGAAGACTAAAACGGGCCAAAACGGGTTGAAAAGGGCCAATTTTTTTTATAAATTATATACAAAAAAAAAAATTATAGAGTAAATAAAATTTTATTTTTTTTTTTTAGTTTTTATTTAACATAAAGATACAATTCAGTCCAAAAGTAATAATAAAAATTAAGTTTTATAAAATTAACAGCCTTTTTCATTCAGTTACGATTAGTAAATTAAATAATATACATATTTGATATGTAATTTTTTCACAGACGAAACAAATATTTCCTTACACCAGCATAGACAAAACTTGTTTAAGACCCAAAAGATTTATTCTAAAGCGAGACCTTCACGCAAAAATCCTTAAATGCAGACAACGATTTAAAATGCGCAGAAAATTTAGGAAATCAGTAGAGGAAACAAAATTATTAAATGCTGACGATGGCAGACCTTTTGCGAAAATAAAGATTTTTGGTGATGAATTATTTTGCCTTTTAGATTCGGGAGCTAACGTATCCGCATTGGGCAAAGGCAGTTTAGAATTCATTAATAAACAGACTGGGATTCAGATAAAAAAGTAAGATCTAATATCTCAACAGCAAACGGTTCGAAAACCGAAGTCGTAGGCTACTGTTCACTTCCGGTGACATATATGGGTGTAACAAAACCTATTTTATTTTACATAGTACCTGGACTATCACTTGAGGGTTATCTTGGCGTTAATTTTTGGAGGGCTTTTGAACTAGCACCACAAATTATTTCATGTATTGAAATAGATGCAAATTCCAAATTAGCATATCATGACCTCAGTCCCGAACAGAAATATCGACTTCAACTAGTTGTTTCCAAATTTCCGGCATATGAAAAATTAGGTCTTGGTTGTACTCACCTTGTTGAGCACCACATAGATACAGGTGATGCTACCCCTGTGAAGTGTAAACATTACCCTCTTTCCCCACCTAGACAAGCAGAAGTCTATGAGGAGCTAGATAGGCTATTAGCTCTTGGAGTCATTGAGGAGACGAATTCACCATGGTGTAGTCCCATTGTAACTGTCCGCAAGCCAAATAAGATCAGGCTCTGCCTGGATTGTAGAAAGTTAAACACGTTGACAAAGAAAGATTCGTACCCCCTCCCACATATAAACGGGCTCCTTAGCCGTTTAAAAGATACGCACTTCATAAGTGGTATAGATCTGAAGGACGCCTTTTTCCAAATTAAATTGTCAGATTCTTCCAAAGAAAAGACAGCGTTCGCCGTACCAGGTAGGCCTCTTTACCAATATCGGGTAATGCCGTTTGGGGTATGCAATGGTCCTCAGACCATGAGCCGCCTGATGGACAAGACTATTCCATCAAGCTTGAGGAGCAACGTTTTTGTCTATTTGGACGATCTCCTTGTCTGTAGCCAAAATTTCGAAGATCATCTTAAATTGCTTTCGGAAGTTGCCGAGTGCCTAAAATCTGCTGGCCTCACGATAAACGTTGGCAAAAGCAAATTTTGTCAGACTGAGATAAAATATCTCGGCTATATAATAGGCGGAGGCAATTTAAAGGTCGATCCCGAAAAGGTAAGAGCTATCGAGGCGTTTCCTCTACCTAAAACGCCGCGCCAAGTTAGACGGTTTATTGGAATGTCAAATTGGTACCGCGCCTTTATTAATAACTTTTCAGACTTAGCAGGCCCTCTTACTGATTGTTTGAAAAAATCAAACAAACCTTTTCGTCTCACTCAAGAGGCTGTAGATTCATTTAACCGTTTAAAATCTGCTTTGTCAAGTGCACCAGTTCTGGCCCAGCCAGATTTCACAAAAGAGTTCGTGATACAATGCGACGCATCTCGTATAGGGGTTGGAGGTGTTCTATACCAACTAGACGATGAAGGTAGGGAGAGACCAATAGCGTTTGTGTCCCAAAAATTGAATCGGGCACAACGGAATTATACAGTCACGGAGCTAGAGTGTTTAGCGGCCGTGATTTCAGTAAAACAGTTCAGGCAATATGTTGAGGGACTCCCGTTTAAAATTGTTACCGACCATTCAAGTCTAAAATGGCTAATGGGCCAAAAGGACCTACATGGTAGATTAGCCAGGTGGAGCTTGAAGCTCCAGAATTTTGACTTTGTGATGGAACACAGAAAAGGTTCCCTAAATGTAGTGCCCGACGCTCTCTCTAGATTCGACGTAGATGAACCTGAACTTGATTGTAATCCACCAGAAACAGATATTGACTCCTCTGAATTTTTTTGTAAAGAATATAACGATTTAAGGGTTTGCCCGGCTTCGTGGGTCGTGCCACACGCACATTAGTACACCTAAATATATCCTTTTCTTTCCTATTACTGCCCGGCTTCGTGGGTCGAGCCACACGTTGGACGTAGTTTTTATTTGTAAGCAATTTCGAATTTGCCTAAATCCTGCCTGTTCAAAATCTTCTATCAATGATCTTGAAAAGCGCAAAAGGACTCCAAGTCGTTCTAAAGGGTATAGACCCAGATGTTGATCCTGCCGAGATAAAGACTAGCTTAATGGAAAAAGGCTTCAAAATTAAGAGCATAACGAATATTAGAAACCGTGAAAAGACTCCACAGCCTATGTTCAGGGTGGAATTGGAACCTGGAGATGTCGTATTAAAGAAAAACGAGTCCCATCCCATCTACAATCTGATGTACCTTCTGCATCGTAGAATCACCGTGGAAGAACCACATAAGCGTCAGGGACCCGTCCAGTGTCTCAACTGTCAAGAATTTGGTCACACCAAGGCGTATTGTAAATTGCCGACAGTTTGTGTTGCGTGTGGGGAGCTACATGCAACTGCTCAATGTGATAAGTCGAAAACTGATTCAAAAATCAAAAAATGCAGTAACTGCGGAGGTAATCATACCGCAAATTATAGAGGTTGTCCAATTTACACTCATTTGAAAGGCATAAGCACCAACAAAACGTCAGTATTACCTGATCATCGTCAACAGCCTATTTTGGCATCGAGTGACAATTTCCCGCAATTGTTACGGTCCACTAGTCATGTAAACGCGCCTAGTTCTAGACAAGTTTCTTACGCTAACGTGGTTAAATCTAATATGCCAGGTTTGGAGCAGGCACCTAAATCACAACATTACGAGCCTAATATTAATACTCTAGAGACCACATTGCAGACACTTGTCCAAACTATGAACACTTTTACGACCACCATGACATCCATGATGCAGGAAATGCTGAAAATGCAATCCACTATCTTGCAAGCCATTTTAAAGAAATGATTTATTTAAAAATTTGTTTCTGGAACGCGAACGGCCTCCGCCAACATAAAAATGAACTGGAATACTTCCTGATGGATAAGCAGATTGATGTTATGATGATTGCTGAAACTCACTTGACGTCGACAGGGTACTTCAAAATTAATGGCTACGAGTTCTACGATACTAAAGACCCCCGCGGAAGAGCTTGTGGAGGTTCGGCAATTCTTATAAAGAACAGAATAAAGCATTATCTAATGAATAACATCAGTGAGGATTACCTCCAAGCAACAAACATTTGCATTGAATTCTGTCAATACAAATTTGTTTTATCATCGATTTATTCTCCGCCTCGATTTTCAATAAAAGAACACCAATACCATAACTTCTTTAAATCCCATGGAGCTAGATTTTTAGTTGCTGGTGACTTTAACGCCAAACACACATTTTGGGGTTCACGTCTGGTAACCCCAAGGGGTCGCGTACTCTTCAACACCATTGCTAAAATGGGCTTAGATGTACTCTCAAGTGGACATCCCACCTATTGGCCGACGGACCGACGGAAGATTCCCGATGTTATTGACTTTGGGGTAGTGAAAAACATCCCTGTAGAATGGATGCAAGTGGATCCCTTACTGGACTTGTCCTCAGTTCACTCTCCTACTATCATTTCAATGCATTTCCCTCAAGTGTGTGGTTCTCCATTTATGAACATGACTAAGACCCGAGTAAGTTGGATAAAATACAAAAAGTATTTAAGTTCTCATTGCACGGAAAATGTTGTGTTGAGAACTACCGACGATATTGATGAGTCGATTGGCAACTTTACCGAGGACCTTCGACGAGCTGTGCATCACGCTTCCACTTATCACGTTGAATGTAGAAATAGGACAAACAGAACTTATTTCTCTGAACTCGAACATCTCCTATCAGAAAAAAGAAGAATGAGAAGAGAGTGGCAAATTCACAGGTCTCCTGAACTGAAAGCTAGACTACGGGAATGCAGAGATATACTAAGACATTTCTTAGAAACCCAAAGAACGGCCTCACTTAGATCTTACTTGGAAGGTCTTGATAGTACCCCACAATCTGACTACTCGTTATGGAGGGCGGCAAGAGGTTTAAAAAGACCAGTGAGAGGAAAACCTCCTTTGCGAAATCCGACTGGTGACTGGGCTAGAAATGATTCCGAGAAAGGGACATTATTTGTTAACCATTTGAGAAATGTGTTTACTATAAACAACTCAAATAATAACGAATCTGATTTGCCACCACTTGTTATAAGGCCTCCTGTGCCTCTAAGACTAAACTCTCGTGATGTCCAAAACGCTATTGGTACTCTGAACCTTAGAAAGGCTCCAGGTATGGATAAAATCAGCAATAAAATGCTTGTGGAGTTACCTCGTGTAGCAAGAAGAATTATCCTCTTTATCTTCAACGCTATTTTACGCCTAGAATACTATCCTGCAGATTGGAAGGTGTCTATGATCACTATGATTCCTAAGTCAGGGAAGGACCACACCAAAGTGGAGTCATATAGGCCAATTAGTCTACTGCCGACAATTTCAAAACTGTTTGAAAAATTGTTAATGACTAAGTTGACTCCAATTCTGAATGACACTGAATGTATTCCTAATCATCAATTCGGCTTCAGAGCTAAACACAGCACCATCGAACAAACACACAGATTCCCTGCAAGAAATGTATGACTGAAACTAATACATATAAAATATTTTTACAAATACATTTATAAGAATTTAATATTATAAGAAACATATGATTGTCATTGATGACAGAAATATTCATCAACGTTGACCAATAGGGTTGCATTTTTTATATATTTATCATAATTGTTTTTGTAAGTTAAGTAATTTCTGTAAATCCCCGAAAATGGCATATATTGTTTGTGTGCAATTGAAAACAGAGCAACAATTTTTACTTAAGCAAAAAATTAAAAAAATCATATTAAATTATAAAAAAAGTGATAAAGTGATTTTAAAAAAGATAAGTTTTTAATTATTTACACGAAATAAAAAAAAAATGAATAAAAGGCATTTTGAAAACTGCCTATCAAAGGAAAAAAGGACATATGAGTCCAATATAAAAAAATATAAAAAATTAATGGAAAAGTGTTTTAGTGAAAACAGTGATAAAAAAATAGAGTCAGTGCCTATTGTATCCACATCCGCAGGTTTGTTTGCTGATGAGGTTGCAAGTGTGAATGATGATAGGAGTAGTGTTCAAAGCGAGTCAGGGCATAACACATCCTCTTTTGTAGAAGTAGCGGGGAATAGCGAAGATAAGACAAAATGTAAAGAGATCAAATCGTGGGCTCTTAGGAATAAAATATCTCAACACGCGTTAGAGGATTTGCTGCATACATTGAAAAGGGTAGGTGTGGAAGACTTGCCGCTGTCTGCCAAAACTCTCTTAGGTACGAGTACAAAAAAGGTTGCAATATCTACTATTCCAGGTGGCGAATTCTTATACTTAGGTATACAAAAGCATTTTCTTTCGGGCCCATTCGAATATTTAGCTGAAAAAGATGAAATTTTAATCGACGTCGGAATTGATGGGTTAAAACTATTCAAAAGTTCGAACAGGGTGTTGTGGCCTATTCTCGGGGCAGTCGTAGGCTTTCCGAACGTTAGTCCATTCGTGATCGGCTGCTTTTCAGGATTTACAAAACCAAAAAATTTGGATGCCTTCATGAAAGATTTTTGTGAAGAGGTGAAAGTGCTTAAAGAAAATGGTGTAAAAGTTGGTTCTAATGAAAGGCTTGTGCGGTTCAATGTTCGATTGTTTGTTTGTGATTCTCCAGCTAGGGCGTTCGTCACAGGTGTAGTGTCTCATAATGGGAAGAATGGTTGTTCCAAATGTTGCCAAGAAGGGCTATACAAGGAGAGAAGGGTGTGTTTTTTGAAAGAAGTTGGCCTTCCAAGAACAGATGTAACATTTCAATCGCGATGTAATCCGTCTCATCACAGGGAAGAATATAAAATCAGAAGAAGTGTGGTAGAAGATTGTGGTTTTGGAATGGTTTCTCAGTTTCCCATAGATAGCATGCATTTAGTTGACTTAGGAGTTACTAAAAAATTGCTTAAACTTTTGATTTGCAAATCGAATATAAATAAAATTAATGAAAAAATTAATTTAATTGCCAAACATGTTCCATCGGAGTTTCGCCGTGCACCTAGAAGTTTAGATGAATTATGTAATTGGAAATCTACTGAGTTTAGGCAGTTTTTATTGTACACTGGTATTTTTATTCTAAAAGATTGTGTATCTAGTGACCAATATTACCATTTTTTATTATTACACTGTGCTATAAGGCTTTTGTCTAATGAAAGGTCGCATAGTATAGAGGCAGATACGTCCCAAAACCTATTAGAAGATTTTGTAAAATTTTTCGGCATATTATATGGAGACGAGCTAGTCAGTTTTAATGTCCATGGGTTACTACACTTAGCAGATTGTGTCAAACAATTTGGGCAGCTGGATTCTTTTTCTGCATATAAATTCGAGAACTACATGCAATTTATTAAAAAAATTGTCAAGAAACCCAATAAAATTTTGGAGCAGATATCTCGAAGGCTGAAAGAAAGACGAAATCAGAAATCTGAATCACTAAATATGTTAAGTTTGCAAAGCTTTTCTATTAATTTCAAAAAGGAAAAGAATAGTTTTTACTTAAGCAAAAAATATGGGCCCATGAAAGTCATCAACAGAGGAAATGCATCCGAAACGGAAACATTTATACACACGATGATAAGTTTCTTCTCATACCCCTCTTACATAACCTTTTCCATGCATTTTCATAATAATAAAAATAATAATAATAATAATAATAATAATAATAATAATAATAATAATAATAATAATAATAATAATAATAATAATAATAATAATAATAATAATAATAATAATAATAATAATAATAATAATAATAATAATAATAATAATAATAATAATAATAATAATAATAATAATAATAATAATAATAATAATAATAATAATAATAATAATAATAATAATAATAATAATAATAATAATAATAATAATAATAATAATAATAATAATAATAATAATAATAATAATAATAATAATAATAATAATAATAATAATAATAATAATAATAATAATAATAATAATAATAATAATAATAATAATAATAATAATAATAATAATAATAATAATAATAATAATAATAATAATAATAATAATAATAATAATAATAATAATAATAATAATAATAATAATAATAATAATAATAATAATAATAATAATAATAATAATAATAATAATAATAATAATAATAATAATAATAATAATAATAATAATAATAATAATAATAATAATAATAATAATAATAATAATAATAATAATAATAATAATAATAATAATAATAATAATAATAATAATAATAATAATAATAATAATAATAATAATAATAATAATAATAATAATAATAATAATAATAATAATAATAATAATAATAATAATAATAATAATAATAATAATAATAATAATAATAATAATAATAATAATAATAATAATAATAATAATAATAATAATAATAATAATAATAATAATAATAATAATAATAATAATAATAATAATAATAATAATAATAATAATAATAATAATAATAATAATAATAATAATAATAATAATAATAATAATAATAATAATAATAATAATAATAATAATAATAATAATAATAATAATAATAATAATAATAATAATAATAATAATAATAATAATAATAATAATAATAATAATAATAATAATAATAATAATAATAATAATAATAATAATAATAATAATAATAATAATAATAATAATAATAATAATAATAATAATAATAATAATAATAATAATAATAATAATAATAATAATAATAATAATAATAATAATAATAATAATAATAATAATAATAATAATAATAATAATAATAATAATAATAATAATAATAATAATAATATAATAATAATAATAATAATAATAATAATAATAATAATAATAATAATAATAATAATAATAATAATAATAATAATAATAATAATAATAATAATAATAATAATAATAATAATAATAATAATAATAATAATAATAATAATAATAATAATAATAATAATAATAATAATAATAATAATAATAATAATAATAATAATAATAATAATAATAATAATAATAATAATAATAATAATAATAATAATAATAATAATAATAATAATAATAATAATAATAATAATAATAATAATAATAATAATAATAATAATAATAATAATAATAATAATAATAATAATAATAATAATAATAATAATAATAATAATAATAATAATAATAATAATAATAATAATAATAATAATAATAATAATAATAATAATAATAATAATAATAATAATAATAATAATAATAATAATAATAATAATAATAATAATAATAATAATAATAATAATAATAATAATAATAATAATAATAATAATAATAATAATAATAATAATAATAATAATAATAATAATAATAATAATAATAATAATAATAATAATAATAATAATAATAATAATAATAATAATAATAATAATAATAATAATAATAATAATAATAATAATAATAATAATAATAATAATAATAATAATAATAATAATAATAATAATAATAATAATAATAATAATAATAATAATAATAATAATAATAATAATAATAATAATAATAATAATAATAATAATAATAATAATAATAATAATAATAATAATAATAATAATAATAATAATAATAATAATAATAATAATAATAATAATAATAATAATAATAATAATAATAATAATAATAATAATAATAATAATAATAATAATAATAATAATAATAATAATAATAATAATAATAATAATAATAATAATAATAATAATAATAATAATAATAATAATAATAATAATAATAATAATAATAATAATAATAATAATAATAATAATAATAATAATAATAATAATAATAATAATAATAATAATAATAATAATAATAATAATAATAATAATAATAATAATAATAATAATAATAATAATAATAATAATAATAATAATAATAATAATAATAATAATAATAATAATAATAATAATAATAATAATAATAATAATAATAATAATAATAATAATAATAATAATAATAATAATAATAATAATAATAATAATAATAATAATAATAATAATAATAATAATAATAATAATAATAATAATAATAATAATAATAATAATAATAATAATAATAATAATAATAATAATAATAATAATAATAATAATAATAATAATAATAATAATAATAATAATAATAATAATAATAATAATAATAATAATAATAATAATAATAATAATAATAATAATAATAATAATAATAATAATAATAATAATAATAATAATAATAATAATAATAATAATAATAATAATAATAATAATAATAATGGTGTTCAGGGTTGGACACGTGAGGAACGGGCCTGATTGGCTTTAACATGGCAAAGCCGGACCCAATCCTCTTTTTGTAACCAACCAAGAAGACTCACAACCTCCGACCCTTTGGGGCAGGTGGACACCGGGAATGGTACTGCAACACCCGTTGCAATACTAGCAAATGTGAGCAACGAGATCAAATGGACACGGAATGGAAACGGCTTACGATTTGAATGGTTGAATGAATATGAATATGATTGCTACGAGCTGACGGCTTGCAGTATTCCATCATCTTAGTATGTGAGAGTGACATCCGCTGAAACGGCTGGTGGGTAAATGCTGCAGCTGCCTCCGTCCCGTTAAAACTGTGGCTGGTCTCTGAATACGTTCCACACACGTCGCCACCGAGGTGGCTGTACAGGTACGGTTGAGAATTACTCCTGTTTTTTTGCGCCGAGATCCTGGCTCTGAACACATGTACCCATAAGGTCTTGTGTCAACCCTCGCGTGGACCTCACTGCCTGCAAAGGGACCCACGGGGATTGCTTGAGGCGACTGTACAAACGTGGAAGGATAGCGGTTTGGAGCGGGGACCCTTACGGAATGAATAGAAACTCAGAACAAATAACGAAGAAGAACACAGAAGAGAGAAGTACAGAGAAGCGCAATGAGTGCAACAAGACCCCGGGAGTAGCCTTTAAGAGGAGCAGTATGATGCTTAGATCGCCGCCTACGACGTGTGCATTACCTTCAAACATGACCCGAAGTAATATAACGCGTACGGAGGTTATTGATGTCGGAGTCTTACCTAGTACGTCAAAAAATACATGTATCCAAACTAATACCGATACAAAGAAGAGGGATGTCTCTAGGACAGGCAACAGGATGATAGGGACAGTGGAGAAAACACCAATTGGCATCTTCGCAACGGCAACACCACTTGACGCTGTAACTCCGTCAAGTGACAATACAGCCTGCGCAGTACCAACACCACAAATGGAGATTGCGACAAGTGGCTCAATGGAGCGTTCGCCTCGTCAGGAACTAATCCTGGAGACGAGGAAGTTAGAGGAGAACGCGATATCTGAATGTATATTGATAATACGCGACATGCAGCAGGCGTTCAACCGCCAAAAGAATATTAGCATCGAGGTCAAGACTGGAGTTGCGAAAATATCCGAATTATTGGATGTTACGCTAAACTACAGGCGCACTTGGAAGACAGCAGAAGAACAAAAAGCGCTTACGGATCACCACAAGAGGACCGCAAGCCA
Source organism: Bellardia pandia (assembly GCA_916048285.2). NCBI lineage: Eukaryota > Metazoa > Arthropoda > Insecta > Diptera > Calliphoridae > Bellardia > Bellardia pandia. The sequence goes on along the minus strand of OU696532.1, from coordinate 81,473,908 downwards.
GCAGGTAGCAACCGCTGAAACTCCCGTGACGACAAACCAGAAACGAGTGGCTACCAGCCCTGCTGTTCCAGCAAGCAGCAAAAGGGCTAGGGCAAAGGGGCCCAATGGGGCCGGAAAGGCGATCCCTGAAGGGGGAGAAGATAACTGGAGGACTGTTGTCAGGAAGCGCAGAAAAAGGAAGCCGAGGTCAGATTCGGGCGGGCCCAACGGGGGAAATAAGCCACGAACACAACGTGCAAAATCGGAAGCGGTGATTATCAAACCTGCAGCTGGTCACAGCTACGCAGAGGTACTTAAAGACCTGCGTAGTAAAATAACGACGGATGACTCAGTCAGGATAAAGTCAGTGCGGAAAACGCAGAGTGGAGCCATCCTTCTGGAGCTCGGTAGAGGGCAACAGGTAAAGCCGGAGTTTCTTCAGCAGCTGAGAAACACTAGCCGGGATGTAGCCTCCGTGGCGGAGATAAAGCCGAAGGCTACGATAGAGATTCGGGACCTTGACTTGCTGACACTTAAAGAGGAAGTGGAAACAGCAATTCGGAAATTGCTCGCTGACCCAGAGGAACAGATTCAGACGAGGATCACGGCGCCGAATGTGCAGGAACAGGTACGGGCCTTCGTCACATTATCGGCAGAAAGCGCAGCTATGCTTACTGAGGTTGGCTTCATAAAAATTGGATGGATTCGAGCAAGGATGAAATTGTGCGAAGATATCAGAAGGTGCTATCGGTGTCTTGGGATGGGGCACACCCAAGCAAAATGTACTGGCGTGGACAGAAGAGATAGCTGCATTAGATGCGGACAGTCTGGACACAAAATTAAAGACTGTAATACGGCCCCCAAATGCATCCAATGCGCGGAGGCGAAACTCGAGCGAACTGACCACCTCTCAGGCTCAAGAAGGTGTCCACTAAGTAAAAAATGATGGCAGTTCTCCAGGCAAACATGCATAGGAGCCGGACGGCAGATGCGCTGCTCGAACAGATGGCTGTTGAGAAGAATGTGGATGCTGTCATTATCAGTGAACAGTATAGACAAATTTGTCGAGGATCCTGGTACGAGGATGAAACAGGCACAGCGGCACTTTGGTTACCCAGTGGCAGTAAGATTGCGGTCAGACAGCACGGATCCGGTTTGTGCTACACATACGTCAGAACGGGGCAATTAACACTAATGAGCTGTTACCTCACCCCAAGTGATGTCATGGAGCAATTCAGAATGAAGTTAGGTCTAATTGAAGATAAGATTCGAGAAATAGGTGGCGCCTTCATAGTAGCTGGAGATTTCAACGCCAAGGCTGTCGAATGGGGAAGTCCAGCAACAAACACACGAGGAAGGTGCATTTTAGACATGGCCGCCAGACTGGGGATGGTTGTGGCAAATACTGGCTTCGCTGCTACTTTCAGAAGACCAGGATGCGAATACACCACGCCGGACATCACTTTGGTGACTGAGAGCCGGACTACGATGATTGAAGGATGGAGAGTATTGGAAGACTACACTGGAAGTGATCATCAATATATTACATTCCAGATTGCAGCGCCAACAAACGCCGCTCGGACACCAAGAGAGAGAGGCACTCGCAAGTGGAACGTAAAGAACCTGAACCCTGAAGTTTTTCTCGAAAATTTTGATGGGGTTATATCTGCGACTGACAGTGACGCTGCTTCCTTGGCAAACGTGATGACGCAACGCATAGTTCGGGGCTGCAACGCATCGATGCCACGTATAACGCAACACCCAGGAAGACAACCCGTGTATTGGTGGACCCCAGAAATAGCTGAACTTAGACGGACCTGCCACCGCAATAGAAGGAGATATACCAGAGCTAGGCGAGTCGGGGAAGCCCTGATAGAGGCCGAAGAATTCAGCCGCTCACGGAAAGCGCTAAAACATGCTATAATTAATAGTAAAAAAACAAAATGGGAAGAACTCCGAAGAGATCTGAACAGTAACCCTTGGGGACTAGGCTATAAGATCGTTACGAAGAGACTCAGTGCAAACTATGCTGTCCCACACCTGGAGAGCGAGAATATAACCAGTATCGTTGGGGACTTATTCCCCACACACCCTATTCTGCACGAAGAACGAGATACGTATATTGATGAGATGCCAGCCCCCTTTAGTGGGGAAGAGCTAAAAATTGCTGCTAGGATTCTTAAAAAGGGCAAGGCTCCTGGCCCAGATGGAATCCCAGCAGAGGTGCTCACGCTCCTGGCCGAAGAGCGTCCAGCCTCGTTGCTCGAAGTGTACAATGCTTGCATAGCCCAGGGAACTTTTCCCAACCAGTGGAAAATACAAAAGCTCGTGCTGATTAGCAAAGGCAGGGGTGACCCAACCCAACCGTCGGTTGCCGGTAAGCTATTGGAGAAACTATTGCAACGCCGATTAGCAGACGCCGTCGAAATGGCTGGAGGATTATCGCAGAGACAACATGGTTTCAGACCAGGCAAATCTACTCTTGGAGCCATTGAGGATGTAGTAAGAAGCTTTGAAGATGCACAGCGCGCACGATACTACCCAAAGCGTATAATTGTTCTAGCTACACTCGATGTACGCAATGCTTTCAACAGCCTACGATGGGCTGATATTATGAAGGCACTACGGGAGAGATTCAGAATCCCCGGATACCTGCTGAAAATCCTTCAGAGTTACCTGAGGGATCGTAAACTGCTCTATAACACGCCAGAGGGCCAAAGGTGTAAAACGATCACATCCGGTGCAGCTCAGGGATCGATATTAGGCCCTGATCTTTGGAACCTGAGTTATGACGAGATACTTTCGATAGATATGCCACAAGACACACACCTCGTAGGATACGCAGATGATATAGCGGCGGTAATCTCAGCACGAGATACAGATGACGCCAGAAGAAAGCTTAACCAAGTCATGATAAGGACTCAAATATGGCTAGAGAATCACGGGCTGGAGCTTGCTAAAAACAAGACAGAGGTTATATTGTTGACGCGAGGACACATGCCACTTGAAATTAGCATGCATATTGGTGATACTCCCATGAACACGAAGAAGGAGGTGAAATATCTGGGTATCAAACTTGATTGTAGGCTTACCTATTGGGCTCAAATACAGCACGCGGCCACCAAAGCTGCAAGGGTCACAGGCATGCTAAGCAGGCTAATGGCGAATATCGGTGGTCCAACACAGAGTAAGAGGAGATTGATCATGGCAACAACCAACTCTATACTACTATATGGCAGCGAAATCTGGGGAGAATCGATGAGGTCGAAAACTAAGCGCAAAGTACTGGCGGCAGTACAGCGTACGGCGGCACTAAGAGTCGCTTCGGCCTATCGTACGGTCTCGGGGGAGGCGGTATTTGTTATATGTGGAGAAATACCTATCGATCTCTTGGCGCTTGAGCGAAAGGAAGCATGGGAAACTAGGGGAGAGGTTCCTGGTATCAGTGCTGCAGAGCGGAGATCTCAAACTCTTCAACGATGGCAAAACAGATGGAGCACAGCAACGAGCGGCAGATGGACGTCAAGACTCATTCCCAATATAGAAAGATGGGCGCAGAGGAAATTTGGGGAGGTAAATTACTTCCTGACACAGTTTCTTTCCGGTCATGGATACTTCCAGAAGTATTTGTATCGTATGGGCAAGACAGGCGACCCCGCCTGTATTTACTGCGGCGAGGCGAACGACGATGTGGAACACACGTTCTTCAACTGCACTAGATGGTCTGCAGAGGAATACGCACTGAGGGAGCAAATCGGTGATTTTAGCCCGGATAATATAATCGAAAAAATGCTCGAATGCGCAGACACATGGAATGCAGTGGGACAATACGTCGGAAATGTGTTACGGACGAAGAAAAAAGACCTCGATATTTTGAGGCAACATGTTTCCTAACTAACAGAAGATCAACAGCATAATCACGCTGGTGATGAACATGATGGGCCCAGACGTGGGTAAATAGAATAGTCCTTCTAGGGACGAAGTTCTGGGCCTTCCCGAAGTAATACGGATAGCAGTTCCGGGAAGGCACACCCCCAGAAAATGAGGAGGGATTGTTTTAGTGGAAACACCACTCGACGCAGTTGACGACGGTCACTGTAAGTGCGAAGGCATTTTTAACCCTACCTCACACATCAAAAAAAAAAAAAAAAAAAAAAAAAAAAAAAAAAAAAATAATAATAATAATAATAATAATAATAATAATAATAATAATAATAATAATAATAATAATAATAATAATAATAATAATAATAATAATAATAATAATAATAATAATAATAATAATAATAATAATAATAATAATAATAATAATAATAATAATAATAATAATAATAATAATAATAATAATAATAATAATAATAATAATAATAATAATGGTGGTGTGGGTGCGAGCATACAAGGCAAAGCACTGATTGCTAAACAATTGGGTTTAGGCCAGCGTACGACGACATAGGCAACGGGATATGATAAATGATACCGACCGACGATTTTGGATTGATTGCTGCGAGCTGACGGCTGCAGTATTCCATTACCTTAGTATGCATGAGTGATATCGTGCTGAAACGGCTGATGGGTGAATGCTGCAGCTGCCTCCGTCCCGTTAAAACTGTGGCTAGTCTTGGAGTACGTTCCGAAAGTGTCGCCACTGAGGTGGCTGTACGGGTGCAGTTGAGAACGACTCCTGTTTTTGCGCCGAGATCCTGGCTCTGAACACAGGTACTCATAAGGTCCTGTGTCAACCCTCGCGTGGACCTCACTGCAAGCAAAGGGACCCACGGGGATCGTTTGAGGTGACTGTACAAACACATGTGGATAGCGGCTCCGAGCGGGGACCCAACCGAAATGAATACGAACGGAAAACAGAAAGAAATCACCGAGAGGGGATTAGAAGGAGAAAATACGAAGTGTGATGCGGCTGTGGGTATAGCCTTTAGAAGGAGCAGCTTGCTGCTGAGATCACCACCTGAAAGGTGTGCATCCCTACCGGATATAACTGGAAGTGACACTGTGCGTGCAAACATTGTGGGTGCCGAAGTCATACCCCGTGACCGCGTGCAGACAGGCACCGGTGCTCAGAGGGGAGATGACCCAACTGGCAGAAGTAGAGTGACAGGGACGGTGCAGGGAACACCTACCTGTACTACGTCACGGACACCGCTTACTGCTACCGACCCAGCAGGTAAGAACACAGCCAGCGCAGTATCAGCTACTGAAAGAGAGAGCACGGCCAGTGACCCAATAGAGAGCTCTCCTCGGCTGGAGCTAATCCAGAAGATGAGAAATATGGAGGAGGATGCAATTTCCCAGTGCATGTCGATAATAAGCGACATACAGAAAGCGTTCAACCGCCAGAAGAACATAAGCAGCGAGGTCAAGACCGGGGTTGCCAAAATGTCCGAACTGCTGGATGTCACGCTGAACTATAGGCGGTCATGGAAGGCGGCAGAGGGGCAGAGAGCGCTCCAGAACAATAAGGCCGCTATGCAGCAGAAAACGCTTGCTTCGACTCCGGTGACTACGAACCCGAAGCGATTGGCTACCAGTCCGGCTGTCGCTGCGACTAGCAAGAAGGCTAGATCAAAAGAGCCTAGCGAACTAGTACCAGAGCTCCCTGAGACCAGCAAGAAAGCTAGGTCAAAAGAGCAGGGAAATATCAAAAAGAGCGAGGATATATTACAGCCCCCCGAGAAAGGACAAGGGAACTGGAAGACTGTCACCAAAAAAGGTAGTAAGAGAAGGGTAAAGGGAAAACCAACCTAACCCAGCAAGAAAAATAAGACGAGACCGCAACGCACGAAACAAGAGGCGGTAATAATCAAACCCGTGGGAGATCGCAGCTACGCAGAGGTGCTGAAAGATTTGCGTAGTCAGATAGAGACCGACGATTCTGTAAAAATAAAATCCGTCAGGAAAACGCAGACTGGAGCTATCCTTTTGGAGTTTGGGAGAGGACAGCGGCTTATGCCAGATTTTGTTGAGCAGTTAAAGAGTACCATACGTGACGCAGCCTCCGTCACGGAGCTGAAGCCGAGAACTACAATTGAGATACGTGATCTTGATTTGCTGACTATGAAAGATGAGGTGGAAATTGCAATTCGAAAACTGCTAGATAACCCAGATGAGCAGATCCAGACGGTAATCACGGCTCCGAATGCGAGGGAGCAGGTACGAGCCTTCGTTACACTGTCAGCAGAAAGTGCCGCGAAACTCATCGAGAAAGTTCACGTTAAAATCGGATGGATTCGAGCAAGAATGCGAGCATGTGAGGGCTCTAAAAGATGCTACCGCTGTCTCGGGATGGGGCACGTTCAAGCGAACTGCTCCGGTTTGGACAGGAGAGACGTCTGTATTAGATGCGGCGAATCGGGGCACAAAATGAAAAACTGCAAGGCAGCTCCCAAATGCGTGCATTGCGTGGACGCGAAGCGTAGCGGGACAAACCACTTGCCAGGCTCGAAGAAGTGCCCACTAGCGAAAAAATGATGAAAATACTCCAAGCAAATATGCACAGAAGCCGGACGGCAGATGCTTTGCTCGAGCAGATTGTTGTCGAGAAGGAGGTGGATGCAGTCATCATCAGCGAACAGTACGGACGAATAACTCGTGGATCATGGTACGCGGATGAACCAGGTACGGCTGCACTGTGGCTACCTAGCGGCAGTAAGTTTGCGGTTACGCAACATGGGACCGGCTGCTGTTACACGTACGTTCGAACAGAGCAGTTTACACTGATGAGCTGTTACCTTACGCCTAGTGATAATATAGAGCAGTTCAGGACAAAGTTGGACCTGATCGAAGATGAGGTTCGCGAAATAGGCGGAGCTTTTATAGTAGCTGGGGATTTTAATGCCAAAGCCGTCGAATGGGGTGTCCCAACAACCAACACACGCGGAAGGTGCATTCTGGATATGGCCGCCAGGCTGGGCCTTGTTGTGGCAAACACTGGCAACGCCACTACTTTTAGAAGGCCGGGATGTGAACACACCACGCCGGATATCACCTTAGTGACCGAAAACCTGGCTGCAATTGTTGAAGGATGGAGAGTGCTGGAGGACTACACTGGAAGTGACCACCAATACATTACCTTCCGGATATCAACGCGAACTAACTCCGTTCCGCCGCCCAGAAGGAGCGGCACACGCAAGTGGAACGTGAGTAAGCTCAACGTAGAAACGTTCATGGCTAACTTCGATGGGGCCTCAATAGCAAACATTACTAGTGACGCCGACTGTATGGCAGACGCGATGATGCACCGCATAGCCCAAAGCTGCGATGCATCCATGCCCCGTATAACACAGCACTCCAGAAGACAGCCAGTGTACTGGTGGACACCAGAAATCGCTGACCTCAGAAGAATCTGTATCCGCGACAGAAGGAGGTACACAAGAGCTAGGCGAAGTGGTGAGGCTTCAACGGAGGTTGAAAGTTTCAGGCGATCCCGGAAAGCGCTAAAACGGGCAATCATAAATAGCAAGAAGGCAAAATGGGAGGAACTTCGTAATGATTTGAACAGCGATCCTTGGGGACTCGGCTACAAGATCGTTACGAAGAAGTTAGGCACGAACTCCGCTATTCCACACCTCGAGAGCGAGCAAATTGACAATATCGTAGAAAACTTGTTCCCCACTCACCCTCTTCTGTACGAGGAAAGTGAACCCCATGTTGCGGAGATGCCAACGCCCTTCACTGAGGAGGAACTAAAGAGCGCGGCTAGAGGCCTTAAAAGGGGTAAAGCCCCCGGACCGGATGGGGTACCAGCTGAAGCGCTCGCACTTCTAGCCGAGGCCCGACCAGGCGTGATGCTCGAAGTATACAATGCTTGTATGGCCCAGGGCACTTTTCCCAAGCGATGGAAAACCCAAAAGCTAACGCTGATTAGCAAGGGCAAAGGCGACCCAACGTTGCCGGCAGCATATCGTCCACTTTGCATGCTGGATGGTGCCGGAAAGCTTTTAGAGAAGCTACTGCAACGCAGATTAACAGAGTCCATTGAGATGGCTGGAGGATTGTCGGATAGACAGCATGGCTTCCGACCCGGCAAATCGACGATTGGTGCTATTGAGGATGTAGTGGCATGCTTTGAGCGTGCTCAGCAAAGACGCTACTACCCAAAACGTACAATCGTTTTGGCTACACTCGATGTGAAAAACGCTTTCAACAGCCTGCGATGGATAGATATAAGGAAGGCACTACGAGAAAGGTTCCGCATACCCGGATACCTAATGAAAATTCTCCAGAGTTACCTGAGTGATCGTCAGCTCCTCTATGACACGCCAGACGGCCAAAGGGTAAAAACAATTACGTCTGGAGCAGCTCAGGGATCAATCCTGGGTCCAGACCTGTGGAACCTGAGCTACGACGAGATACTCAATATAGAGATGCCTGAAGACACACACCTGGTGGGATACGCGGACGACATAGCGGCGGTCATCTCAGCAAGGGATATGGACGATGCTAGAAGGAAGCTGAATCAGGTCATGATTAGAACCCAAACATGGCTCGAGGATCATGGGCTGGAGCTCGCTAAGCATAAGACCGAGATCATGCTGATGACAAAGGGACATATGCCACTCGAAGTCAGCATGCAAATAGACGGCACCCCGCTGGTCACCAAAAAGGCGGTAAAGTATTTGGGCGTCCAACTCGACAACAGGCTCACATACTGGGCTCAAATACAACACGCGGTCACCAAGGCAGCTAAGGTTACAGGCATGCTAAGCAGACTAATGGCGAATGTCGGCGGACCAACACAGAGTAGGAGGAGGGTGATTATGGCAACCACTAACTCGATATTGTTATATGGCAGTGAAATCTGGAGAGATGCGCTAAAGGCAAAAACAAAGCGCAAAGCGATGGAGGCGGTTCAGCGCACAGCGGCACTCAGAGTTGCTTCGGCCTATCGCACGGTTTCGGGTGCGGCAGTGTTCGTTATAAGTGAGGAGATACCCGTTGACCTCTTGGCACGTGAGCGCAAAGACTCATGGAACTCCAGGGGAGGGAACTCAAGTATGAGTACTGCAGAGCGGAGATCTCAAACCATTCAGCGATGGCAACATAGATGGAATGCTGAAACGGCCGGCAGATGGACGGCAAGACTCATCCCCAACATAGGAAAGTGGACACAAAGGCGATTCGGAGAGGTTAACTACTTTCTGACCCAGTTTCTTTCGGGCCATGGTTACTTTCAAAAGTACCTGTACCGCATGGGCAAGACAGGAGACCCTGGCTGTATCTACTGCGATGCACCAAACGATGATGCTGAACACACGTTCTTCGACTGCATCAGATGGCAGACTGAGAGAAGACTATTGATCGAGCAGATTGACGAGTTCACTCCTGCAAACGTGGTCGATAGAATGCTTGAATCCGCAGACAAATGGCGCGCTGTCGGAAGTTATGTTGAGCGTATTCTGAAAACGAAGAAGACACACCTCGATGCTTTACAGCAAAACGAGTCCCCACGAACTCAGACTCAGGAACAGGCGTCAATGACACCAAGCTTCCTACAGACACGACGGACCCAGACGTGGGTAAATGGATAGTATTCCTTTTTGGGATAGTTGTTTCTGGGCCTTCCCGAAGTAATATGGAAAGCAGTTCCGGGAAGGTAGTCTCACCAGAAAAGGAGGAGGGAATGTTTTAGTGGTAACACCACTCAAAGCAGTTGACGACGGTCACTGTAAGTGCGAAGGCATTTTTAACCCTACCTCACCCGTCAAAAAAAAAAAAAAAAAAAAAAATAATAATAATAATAATAATAATAATAATAATAATAATAATAATAATAATAATAATAATAATAATAATAATAATAATAATAATAATAATAATAATAATAATAATAATAATAATAATAATAATAATAATAATAATAATAATAATAATAATAATAATAATAATAATAATAATAATAATAATAATAATAATAATAATAATAATAATAATAATAATAATAATAATAATAATAATAATAATAATAATAATAATAATAATAATAATAATAATAATAATAATAATAATAATAATAATAATAATAATAATAATAATAATAATAATAATAATAATAATAATAATAATAATAATAATAATAATAATAATAATAATAATAATAATAATAATAATAATAATAATAATAATAATAATAATAATAATAATAATAATAATAATAATAATAATAATAATAATAATAATAATAATAATAATAATAATAATAATAATAATAATAATAATAATAATAATAATAATAATAATAATAATAATAATAATAATAATAATAATAATAATAATAATAATAATAATAATAATAATAATAATAATAATAATAATAATAATAATAATAATAATAATAATAATAATAATAATAATAATAATAATAATAATAATAATAATAATAATAATAATAATAATAATAATAATAATAATAATAATAATTAATAATAATTCTAATCCAAAAATATCGCTGTATTCAGAGCATATGTTAGTTAGTGTTGTGTTAAAAGGTATTGGAAAATTTTTCTGTAATATTTGTAATATTATTCATTTTTTATTGGTGTTACTATTTTAGTTTTATTTGTGATTATATCATAGTTTGATATTTTTTCGTTTAATATATTGTTTGGATTTAGTGTTGTATTAGTGTTATTAGTATTTAATAATAATAATAATAAGATGTTGCATAGAGAACTACTGCCATAGAACGAATAGCTTCTGATAGGATACGTTGGTTGGGGGTTGTTTCCGGATTTTCGACACGAGGAGCATTATTGTTGTTTTTGGTGATGGGCCTTTGATGGATGTTGATGCGTCGAGGAATGGTGTGTCGAGTCGAGCGCCTCTGGTCGATGCTGGTGCGGTTTCGATTTCGGTTATTGGGATTTCGGCTGCTGTTGTGATGGGTGCGTGCGGTTGGCTCAATGGATCGGCGGGTGATGCGAGATGACTGCTGACGATGACCGAGCCTATCATGTACAGTGCGTCTGGTGATTGCAGCTCTTGGACGTCTATTTTGGTGCAAAAGCGTGTGATGCATCTGTCCGAAGTACATACAGGTGTCCGGACTGTCACAGCTGTAGACATTATGGGTTCTGGCAAAGCAGTTAATGCAGTAGTTGTATCTGCGTGCTGTTTTATTGCGCTCTGTAGAATCCATATCCAAAAATCATCTGCAAAATCTCAAAGAGTGATACCGGTAGCACAATTGACATTGATGGATGTCTGGATCCCGGGTTGACGAGTTGCGCATACTGAAATTAGAAAACTATTAGTAATGGCGAATTTGAAGGTTAGGTTTTAAAACTAATGGTATTGAGAAAGAGAAAAGAAATCATATTAGGTAATTGTAAGTAGTTATTCGTTGTCAGCTTGGAAATTATTGTACGGTAAATAACTTAATTTTGTTCGGACATCAACTACTCGCACGTAATTATCTGAGCCGCTATGAACTTTTTCGATTCTACCTAGACGCCATTCGCATGATGGGAGAAGATGGGGGCTATTGAAATCCGCTTTCAAAATGCGTAAACCGCTCAATTTGAAAGTTTTACAGAGCAACAACCTGTTTGCAAAATTTGAAAAAAATTTTACTTTGATATGAAATGCCCCATAATCTCGAATTTCTCGAAATTGACATTCCTGGATTTTAATAGCCCTGGATAGGGGCTATTGAAATCCGTTTTCAAAATGCGTTAACCGATAAATTTGAAATATTTACAGAGCAACAACCTTTTTAAAATTTTTTTTTACTCTAAAATGGAATGCCCTAAAACGCCTATTTTTTTTTTTAAAAAAGAGAAGTAACACTCAGGCAATTAATATGCCTATATATAATTGCGTTACTTTCTTTGGAAAGGGGATAGTTGAAGAAGTAAAGGTGGTGAAAGAAGAAAGCTTTTTTATATCACAACTCTGTAATTGCGCATTATGTTTGTTTTTAGTGTAGAATTGCAGCGCCTCTGGTGGTGTGTAGGCGCATTAATGTTAAAGCTTGATTTTGTAGCCTTTATTTATTTATTTTACTTCGGTGGCGTTTGAATGCTATACCACTGAAGGAGGGCGCTGTGATAAATATTAGTTATAATGGATAGAAAGAAAACTAATAATTCTCAGAAACTGATTTTGTTTGAGTGGCAGCGGCTGGGAATCGAACCCGGGCTACAAATACTAACTCATGCTTAATGATCAAATGTGCTAACCAATTAAGCTACAGCACCCTCAATAATTTTTCGAAAGTGACCGTTGTGAATTACAATAGCCCTAGTTACAGGCTATTGAAATCCGTTTTCAAAATTCAAAAAACGCTAAAATAACTGGAAATATTCAAATGAAGCTTGATATTTTAGGTTTTTTAAAATATTAAAATTTATAACGTGCGCACCACAAAATTAGTTTTCTGAGTGGATTCTCTGTCCGTGGTTGTTTAAAATTTGTTAAAAATTTACTTGTTGGTAATAAGCGAAACTTTGCTATATTTTTGTCTTTGTTTTGTTTACATTTTTGTTGTGGTTTTACATGCAAGTGTATTTTTTGTATGATTCCAACAACAACATATATACATGCACGTGGCATATGAAAAAAAATTTAAATAATAATAATAATAATAATAATAATAATAATAATAATAATAATAATAATAATAATAATAATAATAATAATAATAATAATAATAATAATAATAATAATAATAATAATAATAATAATAATAATAATAATAATAATAATAATAATAATAATAATAATAATAATAATAATAATAATAATAATAATAATAATAATAATAATAATAATAATAATAATAATAATAATAATAATAATAATAATAATAATAATAATAATAATAATAATAATAATAATAATAATAATAATAATAATAATAATAATAATAATAATAATAATAATAATAATAATAATAATAATAATAATAATAATAATAATAATAATAATAATAATAATAATAATAATAATAATAATAATAATAATAATAATAATAATAATAATAATAATAATAATAATAATAATAATAATAATAATAATAATAATAATAATAATAATAATAATAATAATAATAATAATAATAATAATAATAATAATAATAATAATAATAATAATAATAATAATAATAATAATAATAATAATAATAATAATAATAATAATAATAATAATAATAATAATAATAATAATAATAATAATAATAATAATAATAATAATAATAATAATAATAATAATAATAATAATAATAATAATAATAATAATAATAATAATAATAATAATAATAATAATAATAATAATAATAATAATAATAATAATAATAATAATAATAATAATAATAATAATAATAATAATAATAATAATAATAATAATAATAATAATAATAATAATAATAATAATAATAATAATAATAATAATAATAATAATAATAATAATAATAATAATAATAATAATAATAATAATAATAATAATCATAATAGTGTTCAGGGTTGGACACGTGAGGTAGGCTTTAACATGGCAAAGCCGGACCCAATCCTCTTTTTGTAACCAACCAAGAAGACTCACAACCTCCGACCCTTTGGGGCAGGTGGACACCGGGAATGGTACTGCAACACCCGTTGCAATACTAGCAAATGTGAGCAACGAGATCAAATGGACACGGAATGGAAACGGCTTACGATTTGAATGGTTGAATGAATATGAATATGATTGCTACGAGCTGACGGCTTGCAGTATTCCATCATCTTAGTATGTGAGAGTGACATCCGCTGAAACGGCTGGTGGGTAAATGCTGCAGCTGCCTCCGTCCCGTTAAAACTGTGGCTGGTCTCTGAATACGTTCCACACACGTCGCCACCGAGGTGGCTGTACAGGTACGGTTGAGAATTACTCCTGTTTTTTTGCGCCGAGATCCTGGCTCTGAACACATGTACCCATAAGGTCTTGTGTCAACCCTCGCGTGGACCTCACTGCCTGCAAAGGGACCCACGGGGATTGCTTGAGGCGACTGTACAAACGTGGAAGGATAGCGGTTTGGAGCGGGGACCCTTACGGAATGAATAGAAACTCAGAACAAATAACGAAGAAGAACACAGAAGAGAGAAGTACAGAGAAGCGCAATGAGTGCAACAAGACCCCGGGAGTAGCCTTTAAGAGGAGCAGTATGATGCTTAGATCGCCGCCTACGACGTGTGCATTACCTTCAAACATGACCCGAAGTAATATAACGCGTACGGAGGTTATTGATGTCGGAGTCTTACCTAGTACGTCAAAAAATACATGTATCCAAACTAATACCGATACAAAGAAGAGGGATGTCTCTAGGACAGGCAACAGGATGATAGGGACAGTGGAGAAAACACCAATTGGCATCTTCGCAACGGCAACACCACTTGACGCTGTAACTCCGTCAAGTGACAATACAGCCTGCGCAGTACCAACACCACAAATGGAGATTGCGACAAGTGGCTCAATGGAGCGTTCGCCTCGTCAGGAACTAATCCTGGAGACGAGGAAGTTAGAGGAGAACGCGATATCTGAATGTATATTGATAATACGCGACATGCAGCAGGCGTTCAACCGCCAAAAGAATATTAGCATCGAGGTCAAGACTGGAGTTGCGAAAATATCCGAATTATTGGATGTTACGCTAAACTACAGGCGCACTTGGAAGACAGCAGAAGAACAAAAAGCGCTTACGGATCACCACAAGAGGACCGCAAGCCAGCAGGTAGCAACCGCTGAAACTCCCGTGACGACAAACCAGAAACGAGTGGCTACCAGCCCTGCTGTTCCAGCAAGCAGCAAAAGGGCTAGGGCAAAGGGGCCCAATGGGGCCGGAAAGGCGATCCCTGAAGGGGGAGAAGATAACTGGAGGACTGTTGTCAGGAAGCGCAGAAAAAGGAAGCCGAGGTCAGATTCGGGCGGGCCCAACGGGGGAAATAAGCCACGAACACAACGTGCAAAATCGGAAGCGGTGATTATCAAACCTGCAGCTGGTCACAGCTACGCAGAGGTACTTAAAGACCTGCGTAGTAAAATAACGACGGATGACTCAGTCAGGATAAAGTCAGTGCGGAAAACGCAGAGTGGAGCCATCCTTCTGGAGCTCGGTAGAGGGCAACAGGTAAAGCCGGAGTTTCTTCAGCAGCTGAGAAACACTAGCCGGGATGTAGCCTCCGTGGCGGAGATAAAGCCGAAGGCTACGATAGAGATTCGGGACCTTGACTTGCTGACACTTAAAGAGGAAGTGGAAACAGCAATTCGGAAATTGCTCGCTGACCCAGAGGAACAGATTCAGACGAGGATCACGGCGCCGAATGTGCAGGAACAGGTACGGGCCTTCGTCACATTATCGGCAGAAAGCGCAGCTATGCTTACTGAGGTTGGCTTCATAAAAATTGGATGGATTCGAGCAAGGATGAAATTGTGCGAAGATATCAGAAGGTGCTATCGGTGTCTTGGGATGGGGCACACCCAAGCAAAATGTACTGGCGTGGACAGAAGAGATAGCTGCATTAGATGCGGACAGTCTGGACACAAAATTAAAGACTGTAATACGGCCCCCAAATGCATCCAATGCGCGGAGGCGAAACTCGAGCGAACTGACCACCTCTCAGGCTCAAGAAGGTGTCCACTAAGTAAAAAATGATGGCAGTTCTCCAGGCAAACATGCATAGGAGCCGGACGGCAGATGCGCTGCTCGAACAGATGGCTGTTGAGAAGAATGTGGATGCTGTCATTATCAGTGAACAGTATAGACAAATTTGTCGAGGATCCTGGTACGAGGATGAAACAGGCACAGCGGCACTTTGGTTACCCAGTGGCAGTAAGATTGCGGTCAGACAGCACGGATCCGGTTTGTGCTACACATACGTCAGAACGGGGCAATTAACACTAATGAGCTGTTACCTCACCCCAAGTGATGTCATGGAGCAATTCAGAATGAAGTTAGGTCTAATTGAAGATAAGATTCGAGAAATAGGTGGCGCCTTCATAGTAGCTGGAGATTTCAACGCCAAGGCTGTCGAATGGGGAAGTCCAGCAACAAACACACGAGGAAGGTGCATTTTAGACATGGCCGCCAGACTGGGGATGGTTGTGGCAAATACTGGCTTCGCTGCTACTTTCAGAAGACCAGGATGCGAATACACCACGCCGGACATCACTTTGGTGACTGAGAGCCGGACTACGATGATTGAAGGATGGAGAGTATTGGAAGACTACACTGGAAGTGATCATCAATATATTACATTCCAGATTGCAGCGCCAACAAACGCCGCTCGGACACCAAGAGAGAGAGGCACTCGCAAGTGGAACGTAAAGAACCTGAACCCTGAAGTTTTTCTCGAAAATTTTGATGGGGTTATATCTGCGACTGACAGTGACGCTGCTTCCTTGGCAAACGTGATGACGCAACGCATAGTTCGGGGCTGCAACGCATCGATGCCACGTATAACGCAACACCCAGGAAGACAACCCGTGTATTGGTGGACCCCAGAAATAGCTGAACTTAGACGGACCTGCCACCGCAATAGAAGGAGATATACCAGAGCTAGGCGAGTCGGGGAAGCCCTGATAGAGGCCGAAGAATTCAGCCGCTCACGGAAAGCGCTAAAACATGCTATAATTAATAGTAAAAAAACAAAATGGGAAGAACTCCGAAGAGATCTGAACAGTAACCCTTGGGGACTAGGCTATAAGATCGTTACGAAGAGACTCAGTGCAAACTATGCTGTCCCACACCTGGAGAGCGAGAATATAAACAGTATCGTTGGGGACTTATTCCCCACACACCCTATTCTGCACGAAGAACGAGATACGTATATTGATGAGATGCCAGCCCCCTTTAGTGGGGAAGAGCTAAAAATTGCTGCTAGGAGTCTTAAAAAGGGCAAGGCTCCTGGCCCAGATGGAATCCCAGCAGAGGTGCTCACGCTCCTGGCCGAAGAGCGTCCAGCCTCGTTGCTCGAAGTGTACAATGCTTGCATAGCCCAGGGAACTTTTCCCAACCAGTGGAAAATACAAAAGCTCGTGCTGATTAGCAAAGGCAGGGGTGACCCAACCCAACCGTCAGCATATCGCCCTCTTTGTATGCTGGATAGTGCCGGTAAGCTATTGGAGAAACTATTGCAACGCCGATTAGCAGACGCCGTCGAAATGGCTGGAGGATTATCGCAGAGACAACATGGTTTCAGACCAGGCAAATCTACTCTTGGAGCCATTGAGGATGTAGTAAGAAGCTTTGAAGATACACAGCGCGCACGATACTACCCAAAGCGTATAATTGTTCTAGCTACACTCGATGTACGCAATGCTTTCAACAGCCTACGATGGGCTGATATTATGAAGGCACTACGGGAGAGATTCAGAATCCCCGGATACCTGCTGAAAATCCTTCAGAGTTACCTGAGGGATCGTAAACTGCTCTATAACACGCCAGAGGGCCAAAGGTGTAAAACGATCACATCCGGTGCAGCTCAGGGATCGATATTAGGCCCTGATCTTTGGAACCTGAGTTATGACGAGATACTTTCGATAGATATGCCACAAGACACACACCTCGTAGGATACGCAGATGATATAGCGGCGGTAATCTCAGCACGAGATACAGATGACGCCAGAAGAAAGCTTAACCAAGTCATGATAAGGACTCAAATATGGCTAGAGAATCACGGGCTGGAGCTTGCTAAAAACAAGACAGAGGTTATATTGTTGACGCGAGGACACATGCCACTTGAAATTAGCATGCATATTGGTGATACTCCCATGAACACGAAGAAGGAGGTGAAATATCTGGGTATCAAACTTGATTGTAGGCTTACCTATTGGGCTCAAATACAGCACGCGGCCACCAAAGCTGCAAGGGTCACAGGCATGCTAAGCAGGCTAATGGCGAATATCGGTGGTCCAACACAGAGTAAGAGGAGATTGATCATGGCAACAACCAACTCTATACTACTATATGGCAGCGAAATCTGGGGAGAATCGATGAGGTCGAAAACTAAGCGCAAAGTACTGGCGGCAGTACAGCGTACGGCGGCACTAAGAGTCGCTTCGGCCTATCGTACGGTCTCGGGGGAGGCGGTATTTGTTATATGTGGAGAAATACCTATCGATCTCTTGGCGCTTGAGCGAAAGGAAGCATGGGAAACTAGGGGAGAGGTTCCTGGTATCAGTGCTGCAGAGCGGAGATCTCAAACTCTTCAACGATGGCAAAACAGATGGAGCACAGCAACGAGCGGCAGATGGACGTCAAGACTCATTCCCAATATAGAAAGATGGGCGCAGAGGAAATTTGGGGAGGTAAATTACTTCCTGACACAGTTTCTTTCCGGTCATGGATACTTCCAGAAGTATTTGTATCGTATGGGCAAGACAGGCGACCCCGCCTGTATTTACTGCGGCGAGGCGAACGACGATGTGGAACACACGTTCTTCAACTGCACCAGATGGTCTGCAGAGGAATAATAATAATAATAATAATAATAATAATAATAATAATAATAATAATAATAATAATAATAATAATAATAATAATAATAATAATAATAATAATAATAATAATAATAATAATAATAATAATAATAATAATGGTGGTGTGGGTGCGAGCATACAAGGCAAAGCACTGATTGCTAAACAATTGGGTTTAGAAATTTTGACGATCCTTGTCACTGCTCAAACCAAGTTGTCGCACGGCCTCCTCGTGGCGCCACTGGATGGCTCCTCCGCATCCGCTGAGAGCTAACTAACTGTGCGTACAGCGTACGACGACATAGGCAACGGGATATGATAAATGATACCGACCGACGATTTTGGATTGATTGCTGCGAGCTGACGGCTGCAGTATTCCATTACCTTAGTATGCATGAGTGATATCGTGCTGAAACGACTGATGGGTGAATGCTGCAGCTGCCTCCGTCCCGTTAAAACTGTGGCTAGTCTTGGAGTACGTTCCGAAAGTGTCGCCACTGAGGTGGCTGTACGGGTGCAGTTGAGAACGACTCCTGTTTTTGCGCCGAGATCCTGGCTCTGAACACAGGTACTCATAAGGTCCTGTGTCAACCCTCGCGTGGACCTCACTGCAAGCAAAGGGACCCACGGGGATCGTTTGAGGTGACTGTACAAACACATGTGGATAGCGGCTCCGAGCGGGGACCCAACCGAAATGAATACGAACGGAAAACAGAAAGAAATCACCGAGAGGGGATTAGAAGGAGAAAATACGAAGTGTGATGCGGCTGTGGGTATAGCCTTTAGAAGGAGCAGCTTGCTGCTGAGATCACCACCTGAAAGGTGTGCATCCCTACCGGATATAACTGGAAGTGACACTGTGCGTGCAAACATTGTGGGTGCCGAAGTCATACCCCGTGACCGCGTGCAGACAGGCACCGGTGCTCAGAGGGGAGATGACCCAACTGGCAGAAGTAGAGTGACAGGGACGGTGCAGGGAACACCTACCTGTACTACGTCACGGACACCGCTTACTGCTACCGACCCAGCAGGTAAGAACACAGCCAGCGTAGTATCAGCTACTGAAAGAGAGAGCACGGCCAGTGACCCAATAGAGAGCTCTCCTCGGCTGGAGCTAATCCAGAAGATGAGAAATATGGAGGAGGATGCAATTTCCTAGTGCATGTCGATAATAAGCGACATACAGAAAGCGTTCAACCGCCAGAAGAACATAAGCAGCGAGGTCAAGACCGGGGTTGCCAAAATGTCCGAACTGCTGGATGTCACGCTGAACTATAGACGGTCATGGAAGGCGGCAGAGGGGCAGAGAGCGCTCCAGAACAATAAGGCCGCTATGCAGCAGAAAACGCTTGCTTCGACTCCGGTGACTACGAACCCGAAGCGATTGGCTACCAGTCCGGCTGTCGCTGCGACTAGCAAGAAGGCTAGATCAAAAGAGCCCAGCGAACTAGTACCAGAGCTCCCTGAGACCAGCAAGAAAGCTAGGTCAAAAGAGCAGGGAAATATCAAAAAGAGCGAGGATATATTACAGCCCCCCGAGAAAGGACAAGGGAACTGGAAGACTGTCACCAAAAAAGGTAGTAAGAGAAGGGTAAAGGGAAAACCAACCCAACCCAGCAAGAAAAATAAGACGAGACCGCAACGCACGAAACAAGAGGCGGTAATAATCAAACCCGTGGGAGATCGCAGCTACGCAGAGGTGCTGAAAGATTTGCGTAGTCAGATAGAGACCGACGATTCTGTGAAAATAAAATCCGTCAGGAAAACGCAGACTGGAGCTATCCTTTTGGAGTTTGGAAGAGGACAGCGGCTTATGCCAGATTTTGTTGAGCAGTTAAAGAGTACCATACGTGACGCAGCCTCCGTCACGGAGCTGAAGCCGAGAACTACAATTGAGATACGTGATCTTGATTTGCTGACTATGAAAGATGAGGTGGAAATTGCAATTCGAAAACTGCTAGATAACCCAGATGAGCAGATCCAGACGGTAATCACGGCTCCGAATGCGAGGGAGCAGGTACGAGCCTTCGTTACACTGTCAGCAGAAAGTGCCGCGAAACTCATTGAGAAAGTTCACGTTAAAATCGGATGGATTCGAGCAAGAATGCGAGCATGTGAGGGCTCTAAAAGATGCTACCGCTGTCTCGGGATGGGGCACGTTCAAGCGAACTGCTCCGGTTTGGACAGGAGAGACGTCTGTATTAGATGCGGCGAATCGGGGCACAAAATGAAAAACTGCAAGGCAGCTCCCAAATGCGTGCATTGCGTGGACGCAAAGCGTAGCGGGACAAACCACTTGCCAGGCTCGAAGAAGTGCCCACTAGCGAAAAAATGATGAAAATACTCCAAGCAAATATGCACAGAAGCCGGACGGCAGATGCTTTGCTCGAGCAGATTGTTGTCGAGAAGGAGGTGGATGCAGTCATCATCAGCGAACAGTACGGACGAATATCTCGTGGATCATGGTACGCGGATGAACCAGGTACGGCTGCACTGTGGCTACCTAGCGGCAGTAAGTTTGCGGTTACGCAACATGGGACCGGCTGCTGTTACACGTACGTTCGAACAGAGCAGTTTACACTGATGAGCTGTTACCTTACGCCTAGTGATAATATAGAGCAGTTCAGGACAAAGTTGGACCTGATCGAAGATGAGGTTCGCGAAATAGGCGGAGCTTTTATAGTAGCTGGGGATTTTAATGCCAAAGCCGTCGAATGGGGTGTCCCAACAACCAACACACGCGGAAGGTGCATTCTGGATATGGCCGCCAGGCTGGGCCTTGTTGTGGCAAACACTGGCAACGCCACTACTTTTAGAAGGCCGGGATGTGAACACACCACGCCGGATATCACCTTAGTGACCGAAAACCTGGCTGCAATTGTTGAAGGATGGAGAGTGCTGGAGGACTACACTGGAAGTGACCACCAATACATTACCTTCCGGATATCAACGCGAACTAACTCCGTTCCGCCGCCCAGAAGGAGCGGCACACGCAAGTGGAACGTGAGTAAGCTCAACGTAGAAACGTTCATGGCTAACTTCGATGGGGCCTCAATAGCAAACATTACTAGTGACGCCGACTGTATGGCAGACGCGATGATGCACCGCATAGCCCAAAGCTGCGATGCATCCATGCCCCGTATAACAGACAGCCAGTGTACTGGTGGACACCAGAAATCGCTGACCTCAGAAGAATCTGTATCCGCGACAGAAGGAGGTACACAAGAGCTAGGCGAAGTGGTGAGGCTTCAACGGAGGTTGAAAGTTTCAGGCGATCCCGGAAAGCACTAAAACGGGCAATCATAAATAGCAAGAAGGCAAAATGGGAGGAACTTCGTAATGATTTAAACAGCGATCCTTGGGGACTCGGCTACAAGATCGTTACGAAGAAGTTAGGCACGAACTCCGCTATTCCACACCTCGAGAGCGAGCAAATTGACAATATCGTAGAAAACTTGTTCCCCACTCACCCTCTTCTGTACGAGGAAAGTGAACCCCATGTTGCGGAGATGCCAACGCCCTTCACTGAGGAGGAACTAAAGAGCGCGGCTAGAGGCCTTAAAAGGGGTAAAGCCCCCGGACCGGATGGGGTACCAGCTGAAGCGCTCGCACTTCTAGCCGAGGCCCGACCAGGCGTGATGCTCGAAGTATACAATGCTTGTATGGCCCAGGGCACTTTTCCCAAGCGATGGAAAACCCAAAAGCTAACGCTGATTAGCAAGGGCAAAGGCGACCCAACGTTGCCGGCAGCATATCGTCCACTTTGCATGCTGGATGGTGCCGGAAAGCTTTTAGAGAAGCTACTGCAACGCAGATTAACAGAGTCCATTGAGATGGCTGGAGGATTATCGGATAGACAGCATGGCTTCCGACCCGGCAAATCGACGATTGGTGCTATTGAGGATGTAGTGGCATGCTTTGAGCGTGCTCAGCAAAGACGCTACTACCCAAAACGTACAATCGTTTTGGCTACACTCGATGTGAAAAACGCTTTCAACAGCCTGCGATGGATGGATATAAGGAAGGCACTACGAGAAAGGTTCCGCATACCCGGATACCTAATGAAAATTCTCCAGAGTTACCTGAGTGATCGTCAGCTCCTCTATGACACGCCAGACGGCCAAAAGGTAAAAACAATTACGTCTGGAGCAGCTCAGGGATCAATCCTGGGTCCAGACCTGTGGAACCTGAGCTACGACGAGATACTCAATATAGAGATGCCTGAAGACACACACCTGGTGGGATACGCGGACGACATAGCGGCGGTCATCTCAGCAAGGGATATGGACGATGCTAGAAGGAAGCTGAATCAGGTCATGATTAGAACCCAAACATGGCTCGAGGATCATGGGCTGGAGCTCGCTAAGCATAAGACCGAGATCATGCTGATGACAAAGGGACATATGCCACTCGAAGTCAGCATGCAAATAGACGGCACCCCGCTGGTCACCAAAAAGGCGGTAAAGTATTTGGGCGTCCAACTCGACAACAGGCTCACATACTGGGCTCAAATACAACACGCGGTCACCAAGGCAGCTAAGGTTACAGGCATGCTAAGCAGACTAATGGCGAATGTCGGCGGACCAACACAGAGTAGGAGGAGGGTGATTATGGCAACCACTAACTCGATATTGTTATATGGCAGTGAAATCTGGGGAGATGCGCTAAAGGCAAAAACAAAGCGCAAAGCGATGGAGGCGGTTCAGCGCACAGCGGCACTCAGAGTTGCTTCGGCCTATCGCACGGTTTCGGGTGCGGCAGTGTTCGTTATAAGTGGGGAGATACCCGTTGACCTCTTGGCACGTGAGCGCAAAGACTCATGGAACTCCAGGGGAGGGAACTCAAGTATGAGTACTGCAGAGCGGAGATCTCAAACCATTCAGCGATGGCAACATAGATGGAATGCTGAAACGGCCGGCAGATGGACGGCAAGACTCATCCCCAACATAGGAAAGTGGACACAAAGGCGATTCGGAGAGGTTAACTACTTTCTGACCCAGTTTCTTTCGGGCCATGGTTACTTTCAAAAGTACCTGTACCGCATGGGCAAGACAGGAGACCCTGGCTGTATCTACTGCGATGCACCAAACGATGATGCTGAACACACGTTCTTCGACTGCATCAGATGGCAGACTGAGAGAAGACTATTGATCGAGCAGATTGACGAGTTCACTCCTGCAAACGTGGTCGATAGAATGCTTGAATCCGCAGACAAATGGCGCGCTGTCGGAAGTTATGTTGAGCGTATTCTGAAAACGAAGAAGACACACCTCGATGCTTTACAGCAAAACGAGTCCCCACGAACTCAGACTCAGGAACAGGCGTCAATGACACCAAGCTTCCTACAGACACGACGGACCCAGACGTGGGTAAATGGATAGTATTCCTTTTTGGGATAGTTGTTTCTGGGCCTTCCCGAAGTAATATGGAAAGCAGTTCCGGGAAGGTAGTCTCACCAGAAAAGGAGGAGGGAATGTTTTAGTGGTAACACCACTCAAAGCAGTTGACGACGGTCACTGTAAGTGCGAAGGCATTTTTAACCCTACCTCACCCGTCAAAAAAAAAAAAAAAAAAAAAAAAAAATAATAATAATAATAATAATAATAATAATAATAATAATAATAATAATAATAATAATAATAATAATAATAATAATAATAATAATAATAATAATAATAATAATAATAATAATAATAATAATAATAATAATAATAATAATAATAATAATAATAATAATAATAATAATAATAATAATAATAATAATAATAATAATAATAATAATAATAATAATAATAATAATAATAATAATAATAATAATAATAATAATAATAATAATAATAATAATAATAATAATAATAATAATAATAATAATAATAATAATAATAATAATAATAATAATAATAATAATAATAATAATAATAATAATAATAATAATAATAATAATAATAATAATAATAATAATAATAATAATAATAATAATAATAATAATAATAATAATAATAATAATAATAATAATAATAATAATAATAATAATAATAATAATAATAATAATAATAATAATAATAATAATAATAATAATAATAATAATAATAATAATAATAATAATAATAATAATAATAATAATAATAATAATAATAATAATAATAATAATAATAATAATAATAATAATAATAATAATAATAATAATAATAATAATAATAATAATAATAATAATAATAATAATAATAATAATAATAATAATAATAATAATTTTTTTTTTTTTTTTTTGGTGGGGGAGGGGAAATGCATTTGATCTGCACTAGCTGTAAAAATTTAATATTATTGTAAACAAAGCAAATTATTTTCTTGTTGCTGGAAGTAAAGAAAGTAAATACGTACGAATGTATGTTTTTTTTTCAAATAAGCTAACTAATTTCCACTCACTTTTGTTTGTCCATTAAAAAAAAATTATTTTCCACAAATTGTAAATTCTGTTGTTTTTTATTCTGTTTGTTTGTTAAAGACAACTGTCAAATCGAATCAAGTTTATTAGTCATGTAAACAGCATGATTCATAAACATGATTCAGAAGGCGAAGCAGGTGATTCAAGTCGTCGTGGAAACATAGTATTAGTTTGTATGTTTTTTGATTCGGCAATATATGTATGTACTTACATATGTATGTATATCAGTGGTACTCAAAAATGAAGATGTTTTGGTGAGAGAATTTTCCCAGCAAACATATTGTCAAACGCTTAAAATAAGAAAAAAAGAAAGAATTTTAGCCAGATATAAACACCTTAAAAAAAAAAAAATCAGGGACCATAAATAACAATTATCAATATCAAAAAACAATTTTAGAACAGTTATTTTCAGAAAAAAACAAAAATAAGTCCATCTAAAACAGTTTTTTATTTTTTGTGCTCAATTGTAATTGAATCGCGTGTGTTTGCTATGCTTCGTCCAACAAGAAGCAACAACAATGCTTAATAAATTTCTGAAAAAAAATGACAATAACCATCCGTATGTGTTCACAACGCTTGCTCAACGACGACTGTGTGAGTGGCAGTAGCCGTACTGCCATCGACAAATTAGGCACTGGCAATACAATGTATGTCAGTGCAACATCTTTATATATTTATAGTCTTTGATTAAACTCTACTCCGTACCATCACGAGACTCTCGATACGATAGGACATTAAACGAATATTTGAGGATGTACATTTCATCCGACAAGACAGATTGGGACATATGGGTGAAATTTTGTACTTATTGTTATAACACCACACCTTCCACGGCACACGATTATTATATGGAAAATGCCCCCTGTCTTAGATTTTATTAGTAATAATCTTTTAGACCCATTTTATAACATAGAATCATACCAAAAAGAGTTAAAATTTAGATTACAGGTTGCTCAAAGAAGAGCTGCAGATCTTCTTGAAAAATCCAAATTAGTTAGAAAGAAACAATCAGAAATAAAATCAGATATTTCAAATATTAAAGTTACTGATTTTGTTTTACTCCGAAATGATGCAGGACACAAATTGGATAAAATTTATAATATAATTATAAATTAGATAATAGAATTAATGCATTAATATCAGACCATAATAATAAATTGACATGGATATATAAAAATAGACTTAAAGTTTATAATACTTAATTCCATTTAAATATTAATTACACTAAGATATATAAATACATATTTAACACTATTGCCATAAAAAAATATAAAATAATTAAATTTATACAGATTTAACTAAAAATTAATTAAATACGTAACATGTATCTTAAACTGTATAAAATATTACACCTAATAAACAGAATAATACCATTAGAAAAAAGTATAGAATAATCAATAATGTTATATAGATTATTCTTTTTGTGAAAAAGGAGGTGTGACGTACACTCACGACTAAGTGTCATAACACCAACGGTTAGTCAGTAGGGTGTATTATTGTCTGGTTCACATAATGAAACCCGACTAAACCCTTTAGCGCTGACTAATCGTTTCCTACAGTCTGTGAGTCTACGTCGCAACTAAATACCTTTTTGTTAGTTTATTAAGTAAATAATAATAAAGATTTAGTTTAATAACAAAACTCAAACAATAACGTTGTTTTAATCACAGATGTATTATTTGACAAATTATTATTATTTAATATATTTATTTTGAGAAAGTTGATTAGTAAAGTTATTTATTTGAAAAAGCATGTTGGACGCTGTAACAATTTATTGACAATTTGTGTTTCGTACAAAATTGTTTTTTCCCTTGGACTAGCACTCATCGGATGACCCCTACTTATGCAATGCATTGTGTTGGAACTATGAAAATAGGTTATGGGAGGGAGGATAGGGGGAGTAGTGTTTGTGAACATTTGACTTGAATTTTCCTATATTGAAAGTGGCAGGGAATACTTCTGCTGATTGTTGGTTCCACATACGGACAGGACGGCTAAAGAACGAATTTTCCCTGTAGTGTGTTGTGCGATCCACTGTCCAGTCGACCACAAACAGATAAACCCTGACTGAAGAACGTGAATTACGTAAAAAACTGCGTGTTTCAGGAACAAGTTCCCTAATTTCAGCAGAACACATTCCATTATAGTATAGATAGAACAGTGACACACAACCCACATTGCGACGATGCCCCAATGAATCAATAGAGTTGGATACCCTACTGTCACCGATAAGCATCTTCGCCCTCTCCTGTACGCGGTCGAGTAACTCCAAAATAGACTTCGAAGCACCGGCCCATACATGAGCGTTGTAGTCCATTTTCGGTCGAATGTAGGTGGTGTAAATAGTAAGAAGATCAGATGGAGTGAAGTATTTTCTACACCGTTTTAAAAAACCAAGGCACTTGAGCGCTTTTTTCGACACTTGAAAAAAGTGTTTGGTCCAGTGGACATCACATTGGATTTTCAAGGCAAGAACGTCAAGAGCGTCTGATTCCATAATATTTACACCGCCCATAAAAACAGATGAAGCAACATGATCTGTTGTGCGTTAATAAACAACACTGAGTCTTACGTGCGTTAAAATCGATACTATTCGCACAACCCCATTCCGAGATTGTCTCAGGATCTCAGCTCAGCGTATAATTCATATTATGTCTCATTTCCCCAATCTCCAAAGGGTTTGGTCTATGGTTAAAGGAGTATGAATGGAAAATGTTGCTATAATCTGCAAAATAATAGATAGGGTTTGAAGTTTGATAAAGAAGGTCATTTATAAAGATGAGAAATAAAGTGGGAGAAAGAACGGAGCCTTGCGGTACCTCTGAAATAATCTTGAACTCGTCTGATGAGAGCCCATCTATAACAACTCGTATAGTGTGATTTCTGAGGAAACTCGATATAAATCGAGAGAAGTTATCACCGACACCAAAAGCAATGAGTTTCGATAATATAGCACCATACCACTACTTTACTTTCGCCAAAACGATGTACAGAACGACACCATTTTTCCGATAGAAAGGCCAGTCGTCACCCGTAGAGCGTCCTCTACGGAAGCCGTACTGGCGGTCGCTAAGTAAATTGCTGGACTCTAGATATTTAACAAGATGGTAATTTACCATACTTTCCATTACTATCGAAAGTGCAGAACAGATTGTAATTGGGCGATAATTTTCAGGGTTTGTAGCCTCTCCTTTTTTAGGAATTGGCGTTACATTAGCTGAAAAGATTAGCTAATGGACGTGCTAGCGTCGAAGAACACTACTTCAAGACCAGTGCTGGTATACCATCTGGCCCAGGAGACTTACTTATGTTAATATCTTCTAAAACCCTTTTAACTGCTTGCGTGCGAAAGAATATATTTAGCATAGTTACTGATACATTTTCGAGCACGGGCAGTGGTTGATTGCTTTCCGGTAAGTTTGAATTATTTACAAATAATTCAGCCAAAAGGTTAGCTTTGTCAACCGGGTATGTGAATGGTTGGTCATTCTTTAAAAGAGTAGGAATTGAAGAACTAGCATTATCCTTTATTCTTTTAACGAATGAACAAAAGCTTTTACTGTCCCGGGGAGCAGTAAGAACTTTTGCGCGGAGGAGATTTTTCATGCCTCAGCACTTTGTCACACGAAGCCCTCCACAGATACATTCGGGATCCAAATCTTCAATAATTCTGTCAGAAATGCTTTCGAGAAGTTCGCTATTTAAAATCAGCAAAATCAGTTTAGGCCAACCAGAATTATGGACCAATATGTGAGACAACCTCCATAAAAATTTGATATTTGTTGTCCATTTTATTGCAATATTTTGAAATATATTGCAGATAATACCATGAAATTATGTATATGTTGTTTCTATGATAAAGGAAAAAAGTGTGCGGAAAATAGTAAGAAGTGGTCCATGATTTCTCATAGCCCCCATACAAATATATATATTCCCGAAATATGGCTTAATGATAAATAAATGCCTATAAAATTGGAATATCAAGACAAAATTCAGCAAAAATAAGTTTTATACAAAAAGAAATCGCAAAACGAAATTTTTTTCAGTTCGTTCCATGTTTTACCATAGACCCCATATAAAGTCCACTTCCAAAATTCACTTAAATACGTATGAAACAGATATAAATAATGTTAAAAGGCTAAAATTTGACATAAATACTCTTTATAGGCAAATAAATTGTTGTACTAAATTTTATGGTGGTCGGCCCAGAACTGGTCATACAAGGACTACATCTGAAAAAGACATTTTCCCCTATATATATTATATAAATATCGGTACCGACTCAAAACTTTGCACAGATCATTTACATATGAACAAAAATCATCCCACAAAATTTTGTTAATTTCGGTCTATTTTTAACCGTATGCCCCGTAAGAATTGGTAATTAAATCAATTAAATTAGACAAAATTTCAAAATATTTAACATAAATTATGTTGGTCGTAAAATTGTCTTTCAAACAATATATCAACTACTAATAAAATTTGCACTAAGACTGAATAGAAAACACAGAATAAGGATATTCTAGTCCTTTAACCAGTGTAGTTTTTGTATTTCTTACTACGTTTAGGTGGAAGGTATTTAAGATTCGGCACAGCCGAATATAGCACCCTTACTTGTTGTTTGTTAATTTGTTTTAACGAGTATATTAATTGCAGAATAATCTATTGTGATACGTTGGATTAGTGAAAATATAACAAAAATGCTGGAAGGTAACGAAGATGCTGGACCATCAAAAAAATATTCCAATTGGATACAAAAGAAAGATCAATACACTGCTTTGTGTAAATTATGTCAGACAGAAATTTCAATAAAATATGAAGGCAGCTGGACATTAAATAGACATATGAAAACTAAAAAACATGCAAAAATCGTATTGTCGCAAAAAAATGTTCCGGAACATTTCGAATTTCACTGTTTTAGCAGAAACTAAAATTGAAACACAAATTGCACGGGCTGAACTATATGTGTGTTTCATAACGTATTACACGGCCACAGCTATAACAGCTTAGATTGCCAAATGAAAATGAGTTCTACTATATACTGCGACAGTAAAAGTGCCAGCAAAATAACATGTGGACGTACAAAATCAGCAGCTATAACAAGAAATGTTTTGGGTCCATATTCGCAAGAAAAAATTGCTAAAGCCTTAAAAGAATGTTGGTATTATTCCGTAAGTAGCGATGCTTCAAATATCGTAACGTAAAAACCTATCCGTATGCTGTACAATATTTTGATCCCGAAACTGGGATACGTAAACAAATTTTAGATTTTTACGAAAATCCTAATGAAGCATCTAAGGATATATTTGGTAATATTATTAGAATTACAAATGTTAATAAATTAAAAATTGAACAAATTACATCGTATAGTGCTAATAACGCAAATGTTAATTATGGTTTATATAATTCTGTATTTCAAAAACTTAAAAATTAAAATCGCCAAATTATAAAAGGCAAATTTCAATTGCCATGTAATTAATAATTGCACTAAAAATTCTCTTAACGCTTTAACTTTTGACGTCGAAAACATTGAAATCAAAATATATAATGAATTTAGCTCTTCGGCTGGGACTACAAAAAAATTAAAACAATGTTTTGAATTTGCAAACATCGAGTACAAAAATTTCCTTCGACATGTGCCTACAAGATGGCTTTCACTTTTGCCAGCAATTGACCGTTTGTTATATTGTTGGCTGGCAGTAATAAGATATTTTCTACAAAAAGGCAAGAAAAATTGTCGAAAAGTTCTTTGGGAATTCGTAGCACATGCAATTTCCGACATAGAACTTACAAATGCAGATGATGAATGCACAATTGAAGGTTTATCCGAGGCATATTTAATTTTCATTCATAATGTGATGCACGAGTTCCAAGCTGATACATTAGTTTTAGAAAGTGACTCCTGTACAATTGTAGAACTACATAACGTAATGTCAAATCTTATGAACAGTATTCAAAGCCGTATGAATGATAATTTTTATGGAAGCAAAGTTGCTACAATTATGAAATCCCTTTCCCCTGATGAAATAAGTACTTTCAAGTTCGAAGCAAATGAGTTTCTTAAGAGAGCTACCAGTTATTTAGCTGAACGGTATGATTTTGGAGAAACATCAATATACAATCAATTTTCCTGTTTAAATATAAAAAAGTCCCTTCTGACTTGGAATAAGCTGTTAGAGCTTCCGCAATTATTAGGTATTTCAAATGACATTGACAATGATAAACTGTATGCCGATTACTGTGTTTTTCGAGAAGTTTACGATATTTTACCAAAAGATATACCAAATGATAGAATATGGTCATTTTTTTTTAAAAAGTGTGCAGAAAGCAATCTTCAAAATTTAAAAAAGTTGATCTCATTTTGTGAAAAAGCATTTAGTGTTCTAAATAATTTATATACCAAAGATAGGAATAGAATGTCCTTCGATCTTATAAAAGCTGAACTATTAATAAGAATGAATTTTAATAAGGATTGCAAAAACTTTCAAAATTTTTTAACAACACCCGATGGTAGAGAATATTAATTAATTCTGTATCTAAGAATACAAAATATATGTGGCAAAATAATAGAACCTATATATAATACCTACATATATTTTTTTTTTAAATAACACCGAAGTTTCCTTTAAAATATATAAAGACTGAATTTTTATTGTTATATTAATTTTTGTTTCTTTTACATTGTTTCTGTTATTTTTACTTTTTATGATATTTTTGTTTTTATTCTAATAACACAGTACAACACTAGTCCGATTTTGATGAAACAAATTTAGAAAAATTAATAATTACAATTTCTCTAATCTGTTTCTATACCGTTTTCCTATATGTGCAACACTTTCGAAGTTAAAAATGAATGTATGAAGGGAAAAAAGTATTTTTTGCCTAAAAATTTAAATATTTTTTTGTCATTCAACAGGTGCCGATGAACGCGAACAGTAAAAGTGATTTTTCTCCAGTTTTTTTAAAGTGAACAAAACTGAACAGAATATGGAACTGTGCAAGCCAGATATAAATAGCTTTTGCTACTGCTGTGGTCAATATGTCTCAACACATAAAAAAAAGGGGAAATTTCAGTACTGATTTTGTTCACACATACGAGATGTACTTCAACCAAAATGTTATAGTGAACGAAAATTGGGTACCAAATATAGTGTGTAAAAGCTGCTACAACCGTCTAATGGATTGGAAAAATAGAAGACGTGAAAGTATGCCATTCGGTATCCCAATGACTTGGAGTAATCCTGGCGAAGGTCACAATCCATTGAATTGCTATGCATGTGCAATATTTATTAAAATAAATAAAAATAAATAAATAAAATAAAAATAGAAAATTATAAAAATGTTTACTTAATTTTTTTTAGTAGTTTATGGCCAGAAGTCTGGAGTTATTGGGGAAAATTTATAAAAAAAGTCGATAAATGACACTTTTTTGAATAAAAACAAACATGGGATACCTTCACTTAATTGTAAATAAATAAATAAATAAATTCTTAATTTTTCTAAATTTGTTTGATCAAAATCGGACAAGTGGTTCTCGAGTTATGTTAAACTACGTTTTTGCCAAAATGTTACAACTAAGCGAAAAAACATCAAGATAAGGAAAAAATTTAAAAGGTCATAAAAAAACTGACACATACGAAAGCCAAACCCTTTGAGGGTTTTACTATACTGACCTAGTACCATCACCCTGACTTAGAATTTCTCACCCCCCAGATAAAAAAATTAAATAAAAACCAATAGTATGAGTGTTTTTTTGGTCAATGTCAAGCTTTTTGGCAAAATGGATCTGGCAAGCCTACTCTTAACCCTCGTATGTTACAGAAGCCGATACAGAAACAACCTGTCATTACAATTATTACAAAAATTTAAAGTAAAATGTCTATTTTTAACCAGTGTTATCATCGCCAAGCAGCCAACAATTAACACAATGTTATCAATATCCTTAAAAATTAATGTTTAGGAGGATGGGCCCGTAGTGCCAACACTATTGATGCAGTGTTGGTTCTCTCAGAGGAGTTTCTTGTTGTACTTTTATTGTTTTGTTATTTATCAGCGTTGTTAACTTTGAAATTTCAAAACGCACCAAAATGGAGAAAAAAACGCGCCATTTGAAAAAAATCGCACCAAGTTTAGATTTTCTTTTTTATTTAAGTAATTTCACATAAAAATTATTATATTTTCGTATTATAAATTTAACAGTAAATCAGTATTCAATAGTTCAGTGTTTAAAAAAAAAATAAAACTTAACAAAAATAAAAAATAAACTAAAAAAATTTGTTTATATTCCTTGTACTAGATATGAAATTATTTTTTCCTTTTTTTAACCTTTTTAAAAGAGATCAACGATTAATAGTAAAAGTAATAATAGTAAAAGCCTTTTTTTAAATTTACCACTCAAAATTTTACTCACAATATTCGGAACTGAAGTACTAATTGGTAAAAAGCGCTAATTTCAGTACATATTTTTTAAAAAATTTTATATTCTATTAGTCCCCGTTTACACAGTCGAACATTTGGAAGAAAAACATTTAGCTTGGCAGAAAATTGCGGGTGGGGAAGAGAGAATAAATTTTGTGTTCGCTACTCGGTGAACATGCTTTGTTGACATTTTCTTTGCTGGAAAAGTAAATAATAATGAAATGTGTCTGACAACATTGTTCGACAGTGTGACCAACAAAAAATAAAAAAGAATTCCAGATGTTTTTCTTCCACTGTTCGACTGTTAGTACTTCTAGTACTGGGACTCTAACTCTGGTTGTTCGTCTACAGTAGACCAATCCATTAGGCTACACAAGAATTTTTATTTCCATGTTTAAAATTTTTTTTTTTTTTTTTTTTTTTTTGCATATTCTTTTTTATTGTATCTTCATTTAAAATGAACTAACAATAGGTATTCAAATCCTAAAACTAAAGTTAATTAAGATAAGTCCAGCCAATGCTAGACAAAATCTAGTTTTCAAATTCGATAGGATATAATGAGCAACTTGTATTTATTCATCTGAGAGCGGTGGTGTCCCTCCTTCTCAAGCGGCTATGACCGGGATGTTGTAAGATGTCTCGAGCGAGGGGATTTGGATGAGTTTCCAGCTTACCCAAATAATGGGCCACGTGTTTAGTTATTTCCCATTTGACAAGATCGTTGTGTATGTTGTTGTTTTTAATATACCACGGAGCGGTAGTTATCATTCGTAGAATTTTGTTTTAACGGCGTTGAATTTTCTCAATATTGGAGTTGGAGGCAGTGCCCCATAACTGGATACCATAGCACCAAATTGGCTTTAAGATTGAGTTGTAGAGTAGAAGCTTACAGTCGAGCCGAAGGACGGAGTTTCTGCCGATGAGCCAATGAATTTGGGCTGCTTTCAGTTTCATTTGAGTCAGCTTAGCATCTATATGTGGTTTCCATGTGAGGCGACGGTCCAGATGAATACCAAGATATTTCACGTGTGAGTTTTGAGGCACTATATGGTCATTAATACGAATAGGGGGACATGATTCCCTACGTAGAGTAAATGTTACGTGGGTGCATTTCTGTTCATTTATTTTTATTCCCCATTGTCTTGCCCATTTCTCCACTTGCGTTACGTGGTGCTGTAATTGAATCGAGGCATCTTTTGGATCTTTGTGAGTACTGAAAAATGCCGTATCATCAGCAAATGTTGACGTGTGAATTTCATTGTTTGTTGGCATGTCTGCTGTGTACAGCAAGTAGAGAATTGGTCCTAAGATACTACCTTGAGGGACGCCAGCACCTATAGGTTGAGGATGGCTTAAATAATCACCTTCTTTAATCATAAACTGACGGTCGATTAAGTATTTCCATAGTAGGTGTTGAAGATTCACCGGCAAGTTCTGCTTTAATTTAGATATCAGGCCTTCATGCCATACTTTGTCGAAAGCTTGAGAGACGTCAATAAAGAGTGCCGAACAGTATCTCTTTTCCTCAAAGGTTTTTCTTATGACTTGTACCAATCTATGTGTTTGTTCTATTGTACTGTGTTGACGTCTGAAGCCAAACTGGTGATTGGGAATGCAGTTGTTTTCATTCAAGATCGGAGTCAGCTTGGTTATAAGCAATTTCTCGAATAATTTGGACATAGTTGGTAATAGACTTATTGGCCTATACGACTCAACTTTGCAAGGATCTTTTCCCGGCTTAGGAATCATCTTTACTAAAGCGATTTTCCAAACCGGAGGGTAGTACTCAAGCCGTAAGATGGCATTAAAAATAAAGAGGATTAATCTTTTTGCAATGCGAGGCAGCTCAAAAATCATTTTATTGCTGATTTTATCAAACCCAGGTGCTTTTTTAACATTTAAATTATCAATAGCCTCAACAACCTCCAGATATTGAAATCTTATTTGTACAGGTGGTCTGGCAACAACAGGCGGTAGTTCGCTAATGTCAGTATCCGTATTGGGAGTGAATACATTTTTTAAATGACTTACGAAAAGGTTGCCTTTTTCTTCGTTATTTCGTGCCCAAGATCCGTTCAAAGTACGCAGTGGAGGTTTTGCGATTACGGGTTTTCTTAGATTTCGGAATGCACGCCATAATGAATAATTTGACTGGGAAGTTGCGTCTAGACCTTCCAGATGTTGTTTGAGAGACTCTGCTTTTTGCGCTTCTAGCAAGATCCTAAGATTTTTGGTACATTCTCTCAACCTAGTTTTAAGTTGGGGCGATCTGTGTTGTTGCCACTCTCTTCGGACTCTCCTTTTTTCAGACAATAGTTGCTCAACATCTGCAGAAAAAACTCTGTTGTACCTATTCGGGCGGTAAGTGGAAGAAGCATGTTCTGCGGCTTTCTCGACATGTTCATTAAGACTTTTTATACAGGCATCGATGTCTTCAGCAGTTTTTAACGGGAGTTTCTCTGTGCAGTGAGTGCTGATGTATTTTTTGTATTTTAGCCAATTCAGACGTTTGACAAGAAGTAAGGCATCAGTTACGATTTGCTGAGGACTTCTGATGGTGATTACAGTGGGTGAGTGATCTGAAGAAAGATCCAGTGAAGCCTCGACTTCAATGAGTTCCGGGGATACCCCTTTCGCCACGCCGAAATCGATAACGTCAGGCATTTTTTGCTGGTCAGTTGGCCAATAAGTTGGTTGACCAGTTGAAATCACATTCAGTCCCATTTCAGAAAGGAAGTCGTACAAGATACGACCTTTAGGGCTAACGAGTCGTGAGCCCCAGAATGTATGCTTAGCATTGTAGTCGCCAGCCGCTATGAAACGGCTACCTAGTGATTTGTAAAAATCTCTATACTGATCTTTTGTTATTGAAAATCTGGGCGGACAGTAAACTGACGAAATCACGAGGTTTTGACAAAACTTCTCAATACAGATGTTTGTTGCTTGAAGATAACACTCTGAAAGACCACCCAATGAATGGTGTTTGATTCGCGATTTGACCAATATTGCCGAGCCACCACATGATCTATCTCTGGGGTCCTTGGTGTCGTAGAATGTATAACCACTTATTTTAAAAGCTTAACATCACCAGGTTCTAACTCCACTCTAAATAATGGTTGAGGGATCCTATCTATGTTTCTTATATTTGATACGGCCTTGATTTTAAAGCCTTTGTCGGCCAAACTGCTCTTGATCTCGTCAGGATCAACAAAAGAATCAATTCCCTTAATTACGACTTGCAGACCTTTTGCGCTTTTAAGTTGATACGTGTAAAAATTCTTTTTGCGTTTTTCAAATTCCGAAACTATTCTCCGATAGTCGTTTTCATTATTAACCTGAATCTTTGTTTCATTAATATTGCCACGCTTAATTGGAGTCACATAAAAAGAATTTTCACCAATTAATGAAACTAATATTTTTATAAGTTCGTTTGAGTTTTTTTCTCTTAAATATATTGGAGGTGGTTTTACTGGCTTATTCACAGCGTTAGGGACATCATTTTTGTCTTGGAGGATGGCAAAACGATTTTGCGAGCGTGGCTCTTCAGCATTCTTTGATAATTTTGCGGCTGGTGTAATTTCGGCAGATTTTGGGCTTCTGCCTCTCTTCGATACTGTTATATAACGGTGCATTCCTACCTGTGTTTTTTGGTTTTCTTCAACAGCAACTATAGGAGCGGTCTTATTTGTAGGACTTAATGTGCCTTTTGCAGCTGTTGACGTCTCTCCAATATTTGATAACGAGGACCGTGAAGAAGACGGTCCTTCAGTGATTTTTCTATTTAAATTAAATATGCTTTGGGCTAAGTTTGTGCCTTGTTCAACACATTTATTCAAGTTTGGTGCACTTGCACTTAAATTCACTTTGTTTAAAATGATAATTTCATTTTCAAATAAAGATTTTCGCCCTATTCACCTTTAGCATTAACCTTCATGTATTTGATAGTATGTATTCATTTATCAAACATTCGAATTTAAAATACATTTAATAAGGTCCTTTGTCATCAAATAGATTTCATGATAATGAATTTTTAAAAAAACTGCAATTAAAAATTAGTAAAAATAAAGATTTCATCACATTTTTGGAAAACCAAACCAAAATTTAAAAAAGCACCAAAAATGGTGCGAAACGCACCAAGTTGATTAATTATTGTTGTTGTTGATGGTTGGTTTTCTCAGAGTAGTTTGCGTTGTATTTTTTGTTTAGTTATACCTGTTTCACACTCATCAGTTCTGACCAGGGTTACCGTTCGCCGACTAAAGTCGCAGTTTGACCCCTTTTTGGCGGCTTGCGACTTTTTAAAATTACCTAATTTTGAGACTTTTTTAATTTTGTTGCGACTTTTTCCCCTTTTTTTGTATAGTTACCTACACAAAAGTTTACTTTTCAATGCATTGCAAATTTGCTGTTTTTGTTTGTTATTTTTTTAATAAAAAAGTGGCAACATTGTTTTATATATTTTTTTTTGACACATTCTCGGTTTAATATATTATTATTTATTTTTATTTCCCACTCTGAATCAGAAACAAAACCTGAGTCACAAAATGTCAACAACGCTACAGTTTCCTCTAAGAAAACTAATGTGTCGCGATATTATTCCCAATAAAGGGAACTTAAATATAAATGGCTTAAGCAAGATGAAGCGACGAAACGTTCTCTTTGCATTTCTTGTAAACAGCTCCTGATAAATCAAAACAATCATCTACACTGTGATGTTCAAAAATAAAATGTAGATGTATTTGTGAGAGATGTTGCATAGCAAACATATTGTCAAACGCTTAAAATCATTAAAAAGTAAAGAATTTTTTCCAAATATAAACACCTTATGAAACAATATCAGGGACCGTAAATAACAATT
Organism: Bellardia pandia; assembly: GCA_916048285.2. Taxonomy (NCBI): domain Eukaryota; kingdom Metazoa; phylum Arthropoda; class Insecta; order Diptera; family Calliphoridae; genus Bellardia; species Bellardia pandia. The sequence goes on along the minus strand of OU696532.1, from coordinate 81,435,755 downwards.
ATCAATATCGAAAACCAATTTTGGAACAGTTATTTTGAGAAAAAACAAAAATAAGTCCATCTTAAACAGTTTTTTATTTTTCGTCTTCAATTGTAATTGAATCGCGTGTGTTTGCTGTGCTTCGACCACCAAGAAGCAACAACAATGCTTAACAAATTTCTGAAAAAAATGACGATAGACCGCCGCATGTCTTCTCATCGCTTGCTCAACGACGACTGAATGAATGTTTTTAAAAGAGCATAACAAATGTGTGTAAATTTTTCAAACAATTGTTGTATGGGCTGAACATCCCCTGCAAATAACGCGACTAGTCCATACATGCATGTAAAGACTAGTCCAAAGAGGAGTAGGAGTACTCCAAAACTACTCCAAATATATGAAAAAAAGGTGGTCCATTTAACATTGCGATGTCCTAGGATTGGACCATATAACCCATCGGAGTAGTCCAAAAACTACTCCATGGAGTACTCACGAGGGTTAGTTTTAAACAACAACAACAACTCAATATGCAATCGTGTTAACACGAAACCATGTCGTTTAACTACAAACTCTTGTTTAACTATGACATGGTCCATGACTGCATTACATTGGACCATGTTGTGAGTAGTCCATATCAGCTAGAATGGATCACGTAGTCCAATATTATTTGCAGGGTCACTGATCTACAGCAGGGGCTTCCAAAAATTTTTTGGTTGTGTATTAGTGAGTACCAGAGAGTAATAAAATTGAGAGAATGCATTTATTTAAAGCCGCAGAACAATGTTACTAATATACATATTTTATAATTTGAGTGTCATCATCTGTTAACCTGAAAAAAATACCGTAGCATCCGCTAGACATGTGCACTTGTCGAAGTCACTTCGACGACTGAATTGAAGAGCATAAAAATATGTCTTGGTAGTGGTAGGCACAATTGTGATATGAAATGGAAGCCCCTGATCTACAGCGACATGAAAGCACAAAAAAACATGTAACTAAAGGCCCAACTATAATATGCATATGCTAGCTTAAGCAAACGTGCGAACACATACATATAAATTGTATGTGGCAAACTATAATGTACTTAACGAAACTTTTCGTTAAGTTTTTCAACTGTCATTTGCTTAAGCAAAAAGCGAAACTGATCGCACATACTGTACGGAATCAGCTGTTTGTTTGTGTTTTGAACAAAATGGAGAAAGAATAAAATATATCTATATATATAAAATTAGGTGGCAAAACTTCCTGTTCGCATACTCCTCCTAGACGGTTTGCCCGATTTCAATGAAATTTTCAGGGGTGATTGGGGTCTGTGTGGAGGGTGCACATAAGAAATTTAATGTGTATATCTTTGCGCGTTTTGCAAAAACAAAAAAAAACATTAATTCTGTTTGGTTTCACGTATTTTTTCGGATTTTTCTTATTGTTTTGACGCAAGGTTGGCAGTCCTGCCTTTTTACTAATAAATAAACAGAAACAGCTGCCGAATGTTTACAATTATTAAAAAAACATTGACATCGCAACATTGTGTTTTTTTCCATATTAAATTCAATCGATTTACTATATTTATTCGAAAAGAATACTTTAGAAAATGCCTCGACTACGTACACGTAATACGGTTGGCAGGCATACGCGTGATGCACATCGAATGTCAATATGGAGAAGAAATCAAAGCGAAGAGCAACGCGCTCAAGTGAATGCCCAAGGTAGAGCAGTGTACAGAGAGCGGCGAGCACAGTTTAGAGCTGAATCCGCAAACAATCAACGGCCAAATTATCGCCAAGGCAGAATTCCGCTTCGTCTTCGCGATCAAATGGAACATGTTGGCTTTCATTACGATCCTGACTGCGACTACAGCCTGCATGCTTCTATTGGAGCAATGGAGATTATTTGTACGCATTGCAATGCAGCGAAGTTTCGAGGAGAAACAGCTGGCATGTGCTGCTCCGGTGGCAAAGTGAAACTGCCTACATTGGAACCGCCACCAGAACCATTACATTCCTTGCTCACTGGAGAATCGCCGGCATCTAAGCATTTTTTATAGAACATTCAAGCATACAATTCATGTTTTCAAATGACTTCTTTTGGTGCCACAAAGATCATTAGAGATACATTTATGCCGACATTCAAGGTGATTGCTTTGCATTGAATTTCCAGTGAAACATTTGACATTTTCAAATATTCCAATCATTCATCCAATTTTATTCCACAAACATTATAGATTCAGGGACAAACCATCGAGCAGGCTCGCTATTACCATTTCCTAATGATGACTATAAATTTTTGCAAATATATTTTATCAGTAATGAAACTGACCAACTCAATCAACGGTGTACAATTGGGACCGGCACAAAACGAGAAATCGTACTGAAAATTTAATTTGAATGCAGAACAACGTTTGCCGGGTCAGCTAGTTTATTTTAAATTTAATAGCAAATGCGGAAAAAAATAAATGCCTTTACAATAATAGGGACCCTTTTTATTTTAATAAAAATGTCTTTCTGTCGCGGTTTATTTCTCTGACAGAACAAGAGCGTCGTCTTCTTTTACAGTGTAGTTCACTTATTTCTTTTAATGTGCACAGGCCTTCAATCGCTACCTTTAATATGTTTATATTATTTAATTTTTAAGTTTTTTCTCCATTTTTGCAAACACAACACGAAAATTAACAAAACATATGTAAACGTTTATTATTATTTACAATGTAGTGCTGACACAGCTGTACATTTTAGTACTTTTGGCGATAAATTAAAAAAAAGGAAAAATTATGCGTTTCGGGTACGAAGTTTTCTTTTAATTATAAAATAATATAATAATATTTATAAAATATAGTCATTTAATGGCTTTTTGTTAAAATAAAAACATTTTTTTTAAACATAAATGAGCAACTGTGGAGAAAAAGTTTCAAAGTCATTGTAGCCACCTGAAAGTTAACTCTGAACTGGTTATGCATTTGACAGCCTTTTCGTTAACTTTTGCAATTTACTTAAGCTTGCTTATGCATATTATAGTTGGGCCTTAACATTAAAGAAGCGTCTGAAAATACAAAAATGCAACTACAATAGTTTTTGCCGAAGAGAAACAGCAACTTTCGTAAAAGCGTTACAATTGCAGAAATGAAACTAGTGCTACGCGTGATTAGCAAAAACCAATCATTTAATACTATGTTTCCATGGTACATGCTTCGCTCTCTATTCATGCTTCACACCCCAATCATGTGCGAAACAACTTGTTTCACCATACAAAACTTTAAGAGCAAATCAAGTAGATTCATATTGAATCTACTTGCGAAGCACGAAAAATTGCACTCTTCTCTAATTTTTATCGCAAGTTTATCTGCACTAGCTGTAAAAATTTAATATTATTGTAAACAAAGCAAATTATTTTCTTGTTGCTGGAAGCAAAGAAAGTAAATACGTACGAATGTATGTTTTTTTTTCAAATAAGCTAACTAATTTCCACTCACTTTTGTTTGTCCATTAAAAAAAAATTATTTTTCACAAATTGTAAATTCTGTTTTTTTTTTAAATTTTTTATTCTGTTTGTTTATTAAAGACAACTGTCAAATCGATTCAAGTTTATTAGTCATGTAAACAGCATGATTCAGAAGGCGAAGCAGGTGATTCAAGTCGTCGTGGAAACATAGTATTAGCTATTTATAGAATAATTAGTATTTTTAGTTGAACTGTTAATATTTAATTTTTGATATTTCTTTAGTTTGGATTTGAGTTCATTAAATTTAATTTTCATTAAATTATTTTTACTGAAGTAGGAATTGTTTTACAAGTTGAAAAAATTTTATTAGTCTAACTAAATATTTATTTCAAAAATTAAATATTAACAGTTCAACTAAAAATACTAATTATTCTGTTAATATTTTTTGTTGTTTTTTTTTTTTTGTTTGCTTTTCTTTTTTAAACAGATTTTATTTTAGAACTCTCAGAGATTTCAATTGCAAGGTTGCCAACTATCACAAAAAACATAAATTTTTCGCAAGACATTTTAATTCTAACACATGAAACATTCTTGGCAACCCTTAAAAAGGACCTTCTACGTCGCATAACGGGAAATCATGCACATGGCGTAATCTTTATTTTATCATTCTTGATCCATACAGTCCTTTTCCAGATAGTGTATCACGACCTTAACCATTTAGTGGTAGTGAAATTTTAATAGCACTACCACTAAGTAAATATTGGTAGTGAAATTGTTAGTACACTAAAAATATAGTGCATTATGACCATCTCTGGTTACACCATGGTGAACAAATTTATGGCCTGTTTCTACATAATAAGTAAAGGCCCAACTATAATATGCATATGCTAGCTTAAGCAATCCTGCGAATACATATAAATTGTATGTGGCAAACTATAATGTACTTAACGAAACTTTTCATTTTACACACTTATATTACGGTTTAAGAACACACACGTAACAATATTAATATACTTTGTTTGATCAACGCCATCTGTTGATGAAATTATTCGTAACATTATTAATACACTAATTTTTTTTGATGAAATTTTCAGAGGTTGTCTCGGATTTTTGCTCATATCTCCATTATTTATGGACGGATTTTGTTGATTTTCAATAGCAAAGTTCCCAAAAGCATGTCTGACAGAATTATTGAAGATTTGGATCCCGAAGATATTTGGGGACTTCAGAAAATTGATTTTAACAGACAGACTGACGTACATGGCTTAATAGAATCCGCTATCTATAAGGATCCATTTATTGGTACTCTACCAAGTTAGATTGTGTTGGGTACCAGGGCACTGTGACATACAGGAAAGGAGGTGGCAGATGAGCTGGCTAGACATGGTTCTGGTTTGGACTATGATACTAGAGAAAGTGAGGTCAAGCCACCTATTTGTCACTTCTACAGGCTGATTCAGGAAAGACTCCGTGACTGTGCTGACCAATCCTGGGGCAGTAGGTCGGATTGTATAGTGTCGAGGTCCTTATGGCCAAGACTAAATGCAAACGCGACCGATTTTGTTTGATTGGGGCCTTCAGAGGCAAATGGGATAACGACACACAGGATTTCTGTAGAGTGTGTGGGGATGCAGAGGAGCCAGAGACAATAGAGCACATCATGTGCAATTGTCCTAGGTTGCAGAGTCGTAGACTTAAGTGGCTAGGAAATAGATTCCTGGACGAACTCAGTGATATTGCTGGCTGCAAACCGAGTAACATCCTGGGTTTCATTAAGGGAATATGGTGGCTATTTAAGGGATATTCTACGGCGACTCCAACTCCGTAAGGGGATTTTTCACTCTCTCTTTCTTTCTTCTTTCTCCCCCTTATCAAGCGGTTTTGGTTGTCCTTATTTCTATATCTATTCTATCTTTATTTTCTCTACTGAGGGGAACCACAATGGACCACTAGGTCTCCGAGTGGAAGTGCACTTTATGCACTACCCTTCTATCCTATCCTAGCCTAATGATCCAGAATATACATACTTTATAGGGTCGGAAAATTATATTGTGGAAATTACAAACGGAATGACAAACTTATATGTATGTACACTTCTCATGAAGATGAATGGTATAAAAAGAAAAAAGTAAGCGTTTTGGGTACGAAGTTTTCTTTTAGTTATATAAGATTCTATCAACAGTCGCCGTGTAAAGACGTGTATATTTTAAATGCGCAACAAAATAACTAAACAATAAAAGAACTTACTAAAACAAAACCAATTTATAATTAAAAGAGTTAAATAAAAATAATGTGTTATTAGCACATATATACATATATTCAGTTTTTTTTTATAAAAAAGGCAAAGAAAAGAAACTTAAAAAACAACAGAAACAATAAAAAAAAACAATGCCTATCGGGCATTCACCGCCAATATACAGTGAAAAAATAAAAATACTGCGTTCACCTCCGCAAATTGCAAGTTCCCCTCTATATAACGAAGCAGCATGTGCTGTTCAGTGTAAAACACCAACAACAACAAGTACAAATACTTGTTCGTCATTTACATCACAAGCATTTACAACAACTACAATCTCAACATCTTTAAAAATGTCAGTATGTAATTCTCTTTTTACTAATACTCCCACTACTACACAAAATACAACTATACAAACTTATAATTATAAAGAGCAAACAAGTGAGGCTCTTAAAAATTCTCTTACATCGAACACGCAAGCCAATGATGCTACTTCAACTGAGTCGGTAATGGTCGTCTCAAAGGGTGCTATACCTAAAACAACTAAAATAGATTCAGCAAAAGGTAACGACAAACCATTGAAAGGGATCGATCGATATTTTACAATATTAAAGCGAAAGCGTAGCCCAAATTCCTCCAAAAATAACCGCACTCCTAAGCAAACCAAAAAAACAGGTACTACTCAAACAATGAGCCAAAATCGTTTTTCTTTGTTAGCTACTAACGATTCCGAAGAAGATGCAGTTGAAATTGCTAAACAGCACAAACCCCCAGCAATTTTCTTACGTGAAAAAACTCCAACATTCTGGTGAATTCCTTAAAAACAACAGTTGGAAAAGATAACTTTTTTGTAGAATCTCTGCGTAGAGGGAACGTTCTTGAAACGAAAATTCAAACATTTACAGAAAAAAATTTCCGTAAAATTGTTTCATATCTCGATTCGGAAAATAAAAATTACTACACTCATCAGCTCAAAAGGTTTATCAATCGTCATAAAAGGCATTGAAAGCAATGTACCAACTAGCGAAATAGCAAATGCTATTTCAAGTAAAGTCAGTACACAATATAAATAATAAGGATAAAATACCGCAACCACTTTTTAAAGTCGAAATTGCCTTTGAATCTAGCAAATTAAAGGGAAACGAGCCCCACCCAATTTATAACCTTCGATACCTTCTTCACCGAAGAATTACTGTAGAAGAACCACGTAAAAGAAAAGAACCTCCACAATGCGTAAACTGCCAGGAATTTGGGCATACCAGAAGCTATTGCAAGCTTCCAGCAGTATGTGTGATCTGTGGTGATGTTCATAAAACTTCTGAATGTACAAAAACTAAAAGCGACCCCAGAAACAAAAAATGCAGCAACTGTGGTGGCAACCACACCGCAAACTACAGGGGATGTCCAGTATTTCTACAGATAACGCAAAACTCAAAAAATAAACCTGCTTATCGCCGTTTCCAGTCAAATGACTTCCCATATTTATCCATCAATAATAATATCTCCACTCAACATAGGCCCTCTGATCAAACCAATAACAACTTTGTCAATTACTCTGCCAATCCACTCCCTATCCGCACTAAAAAATTATCGTATGCTCAAGCTGCCAAATTCAGTAGTATTCCTTTGGTACAACCAGTCGCTCAGAAAATCCCAGAATCTAGAACACCTTAAGAATCATTACAGAAATCACCCTTGGAAAACTCAATAGAGCTTCTGATACAAACCATGAACAGCTTTATATCAAATATGCAAGTCATGATGCAGGAACTGTTAAGAAACCAGGGTATGCTTCTTCAAACATTTGCCTGTAAACAATGAACCAGTTAAGAATATGTTACTGGAATGCAAACGGCTTAAGCCAACACAAGGTAGAAGTAGAAAGTTTTTTAAAGTCGCAGTCTATTGATATATTGCTGGTTTCTGAAACGCATTTTACATTACATACGACACAAAACATCCCAATGGCAAAGCATGTGGTGGTGCAGCTTTAATAATTAGGAATCAAATTAGTCACTTTCCAATGCCGGAATATAAAACTGATCACATTCAAGCCTCATCAATATGCCTCTCGGCCACAAACATCACCATATCTTCTATATATTGTCCCCCAAGACACAAAATAACTGAAGAACAATTCACTACTTTTTACAAAACGCTAGGCAATAAATTTATAGCGGCAGGTGATTACAATGCAAAGCACACGTTCTGGGGCTCACGGCTCATTACTCCGAAGGGCAGACAGCTATTAAAAGCTATTTCATCTCTTAAACTTGATGTTATATCTGATGGACAACCCACTTATTGGCCCACAGATCTGCATAAAGCTCCTGATTTAATAGATTTTGCAGTCATTAAGAACATCAAACGTGATCAGCTTTCTACAGTCTCTTTGTACGACCTGTCCTCAGACCACTCCCCCACTATTATATCAATGTTAAATTGGCAAAACATCGAAACACCTTTTTGTTTCCCTAATAGACATACTAACTGGCTCAAATATAGAAAGTATGTAAGCTCCCACGTACCGCAAAATACTTCACTTAGATCCGATAATGAAATACAAGATGCTATATACGTATTTACTGACATATTATCAACCGCAGCAAAAGTAGCTACACCTCATAAACGCTACAACAGCACTAAAAATAAATGCTCAACAACTATTCTAAACCTTATAAAGGAAAAGAGAAACATTAGAAGACAATGGCAAATACATCGCTCACCTACCTTGAAAAGTCAACTAAACCAATGTCAAAGAGCCCTTCATAGCGCTCTCTTAGAGGACAAACGATCAGCTCTAAGTGCATATTTAGAAGGTCTAGACCCAACAAAAACCACGGATTACAGTCTTTGGAAAGCCACCAAAAAACTTAAAAACCCGATTAAATGTGAGTCTGCTATTCGTTGTAGCGATGGTAATTGGGCTAGTTCCCACAAAGACAAAGCTGAAGTTTTTGCCGAGTACCTCGAAAAAGTGTTTACACCTAATAATTCTAGCTCCGACATAACCCTACCAGCTATTGAAGACTGTGTTGTTTCCCCAATGAAAATTCGTTTCGCTTCCTTAACCACAGAAATCAAAAAAATTAAAACAAATAAATCCCCTGGTATGGACAAAATTTCAGGAAAAATGATTCGTGAACTACCAACAGTGGCCCTTAAGCTAATTTTACTAATTTTCAATTCCATTCTGCGAACTGGTTTCTTTCCTAAATCATGGAAAATATCAGAAATAATTATGATACCTAAGCCAGGTAAGGACGCTTCTCAAGTGTCATCTTATCGCCCGATAAGCTTACTTTCAATATTTTCAAAGCTCTTCGAGAAAGTATTTTTGAATGCGCTGACTCCGTATCTAAACGACCACCATATCATTCCCGTTCATCAGTTTGGATTCCGAAAGAATCATGGCACTATAGAACAGGTTCATCGCATAGTAACTCTTATTAGAACGGCTTTTGAGGATAAACACTATTGCTCATCTCTCTTCATAGACATTTCCCAAGCCTTTGACAAAGTCTGGCATGATGGGCTTTTATATAAAATATGCTCTTTGTTACCCCAAAACACCCACAAGCTGATGCGAAACTATCTATTAGATCGTTCGTTTGTAGTAAAGTATAAAGACCACAATTCAGGCTCAAGAAAAATCGCAGCAGGAGTTCCACAAGGTAGTATACTTGGTCCTCTAATGTAAATACTTTATACTTCAGATATGCCCACAAATAACCTAATACACACGTCAACATTTGCAGACGATACAGCGTTTATAAGCATACATGAAAATCCAGTTATTGCTTCTAGTTGTCTACAGGCTCATATCAAAGAACTCGAAAAATGGCTTGACAAATGGAAAATAAAAGTAAATACAGCAAAGAGTGCACATGTTACTTTCACCTTGAGAAGGGGAAATTGTCCCAAACTGAAGATAAATAACATCGATATCCCCAAGCAAAATCACATAAAATATCTTGGTATACACCTCGATCGCCGCCTTACCTGGTCTCAACATATTGATTCCAAATCCACGCAACTCAAAATTAAAACACTACAGCTGCAATGGCTCCTTTGTTCCCATTCTGCTCTAAATCTAAACTGCAAAGTTCTACTCTATAAATCTATTATTAAGCCAATATGGACCTATGGTATCCAATTATGGGAAACTGCTTCTGCTTCTAATATAGAGAAATTACAAAGACGACAAAATAAAATATTGCGACAAATTACCGGTGACCCGTGGTATATAAGTAACGCGAATATTCATAAGGACCTTAATATTGCATTTGTTCGCGACGAAATAAAAACCTTCTGCTCCAAATATGTACGAAAACTGGCAACGCATCCAAATCCTCTTGCACAGGATCTACTGTATTATAATGGACATACTCGCCTAAAGAGGGTAGACACATTGGCTCTCGCTGCACTGCAAGATAGATGAACAGTTTCCGCAACCAGAAATGGAGTTTCTATTGCAATGGCAATAGACCCAGAAATGATTAATTAATTTTAAGATTTTAATACTTATTGTAAATTTCTTTTGTAAAGAAAGATCCAATAATTAAATTAAAAGTAAAAAAAAAAAAAAAAAAAAAAAATTTAATGGCTTTTTGTTAAAATAAAAACATTTTTTTAAACATGAAAGTATAACTGTGGACCAAAAATTTCAAAGTCTCGTAAGTACATTGCAGCCACCTGAAATTTACCTCTGAATTGCTTATGCATTCTCAGGCAAGCAAGCCGTACACAGGCTAGTACGTAAGCAAATGAGTTTTTATAAAGTGTTTGTCTGACTGACGTTAGTTAAGGTGCTATCAGACGGGATGTATTTTACATATGTACTGTCACTTTTCTGACCCAAGTCAGTCTCGTCTCATCGAACTGTTCGGACGTGTTTTTTTAGTGCGGCTGAATTTTCGGTGAAAAAATCGTAATAGGTGAAAAAGTGTAAAAAGTTGAAATTAAACAAAAAATAAAAAAAAAATCGTAATAGGTTAAAATATATATAAAAAAAAAAAACATTAAAAATCGTATAAAAACTGTATGAGTGTTCCTCTCAGATGTAATTCTGAGAAAGAGCTTAGCTCAACTAGAAAAATTAATGGGTCTCTGAGGAAGAATCCATAAAAAAATCTGTGGAGAATCTTCTCACTGCAAGAGCCGTGGAACGGCGTCGTTCCTGTTCGCCCAATATAGTAATTTCAATAGATGAAGGAACAGCATCACCTTCTACATCAAATAGTGCAGTGAAACCCAAAAAACAAGTAGGTATGGATAAGTACATAACCGTGCTCAAGCGACAGAGGAGCCCGAAGTCTGCTCAAGTGTCATCAAATGCAAAAGCTCCTAAGACCGTGAGTAATGATCAAAATAGGTTTGCTCTCCTCCAGACGGATGAGCCAGAACTTCCGAAGAAGACGTTTAAGCCCCCACCAATTTATCTGAGAGAGCCGACTTCCAGTAAATTGGTACAAGGAATTGTTGCTGTAATAGGTGAAAACATGTTTAGCGTAACCTCAATGAAACATGGAAATACATGCGAGACAAAGATACAAGGAATAGGGAAGATGATTTTCGAAAATTGTCCAACCAGCTGGAAAGGGAGACTAGGGATTTCTATACCTACCAGCTCAAAAGCGCAAAAGGACTCCAAGTCGTTCTAAAGGGTATAGACCCATGTGTTGATCCCGCGGAGATAAAAACCGGTTTAATGGACAAAGGGTTCAAAATCAAGAGCGTAGTGAATATTAGAAACCGTGAAAAGATCCCTCAGCCCATGTTCAGGGTAGAATTGGAACCTGGAGATGTTGTCTTAAAGAAAAACGAGTCCCATCCCATCTACAATCTGATGTACCTTCTGCATCGTAGAATCACCGTGGAAGAACCACATAAGCGTCAGGGACCCGTCCAGTGTCTCAACTGTCAAGAATTTGGTCACACCAAGGCGTATTGCAAATTGCCGACAGTTTGTGTTGCGTGTGGGGAGCTACATGCAACTGCTCAATGTGATAAGTCGAAAACTGATTCAAAAATCAAAAAATGCAGTAACTGCGGAGGTAATCATACCGCAAATTATAGAGGTTGTCCAATTTACACTCATTTGAAAGCCATAAGTACCAACAAGACGTCAGTATTACCTGATCATCGTCAACAGCCTATTTTGTCATCGAGTGACAATTTCCCGCAATTGTTACGGTCCACTAGTCATGTAAACGCGCCTAGTTCTAGACAAGTTTCTTACGCAAACGTGGTTAAATCTAATTTGCCAGGTTTGGAGCAGGCACCTAAATCACAATATTACGAGCCTAATAGTAACACTCTAGAGACTACATTGCAGACACTTGTCCAAACCATGAACACTTTTACGACCACTATGACATCCATGATGCAGGAAATGCTGAAAATGCAATCCACTATCTTACAAGCCATTTTAAAGAAATGATTTGGTTAAAAATTTGTTTTTGGAATGCGAACGGCCTCCGCCAACATAAAAACGAACTGGAACACTTCCTGATGGATAAGCAGATTGATGTCATGATGATTGCTGAAACTCACTTGACGGCGAAAGCGTACTTCAAAATTAATGGCTACGTGTTGTATGATACTAAAGATCCCCGCGGAAGAGCATGTGGAGGATCGGCAATTCTTATAAAGAACAGAATAAAACATTATTTAATGAACAACATATGTGAGGATTACCTACAAGCAACAAACATTTGTATTGAATTCTGTCAATACAATTTTGTTTTATCATCAATTTATTCGCCGCCTCGATTTTCAATAAAAGAACACCAATACTACAGCTTCTTCAATTCCCTTGGAGCTAGATTTTTAGTTGCTGGTGACTTTAACGGCAAACACACTTTTTGGGGTTCACGTCTGGTGACCCCGAAGGGTCGTGAACTCTTCAACACCATTGCCAAAATGGGATTAGATGTACTCTCAAGCGGGCATCCCACCTACTGGCCGACGGACCGACGGAAGATTCCCGATGTTATTGACTTCGGAGTAGTGAAAAATATCCCTGTAGAATCGATACAAGTGGAGCCTTCATTAGACTTGTCTTCAGATCACTCTCCTTCTATTATTTCAATGCGTTTCCTTCAAGGGAATGGCTCTCCATTTCGGGACATATCTAAAACCAGAGTAAGTTGGATAAAGTATAAAAAGTATTTAAGTTCCCACTGCACGGAAAATGTAGTGTTGAGAACTACCGAGGATATTGATGGGTCGATTGGCAAGTTTACTGAGGACATACGAAGAGCTGTACATCACGCCTCCACATACGACGTTGAATGCAGACGTGGGACAAACAGAACTTATTTCGCTGAACTCGATCATCTCCTGACAGAAAAAAGAAGAGTTAGAAGAGAGTGGCAAATTCACAGGTCTCCTCAACTGAAATCTAGGCTACGAGAATGCAGAGATATCCTAAGAAATTTCTTAGAAATCCAAAGAACGGCCTCATTTAGATCTTACTTGGAGGGTCTTGATAGTACCCCACAATCTGACTATTCGCTATGGAAGGCGGAACGAGGTTTAAAAAGACCAGTTAGAGGAAAGCCTCCTCTGCGAAATCCGACTGGAGACTAGGCTAGAAATGATTCCGAGAAGGGGACTTTATTTGTTAACCATTTGAGAAATGTGTGTACTATAAACAACTCAAATAATGCATCTGATTTGCCTCTACTCGTTATTAGACCTCCTGTACCTCTAAGACTTACCTTTAATGATGTTCAAAGCGCTATTGGTACCCTGAATCTTAAAAAAGCTCCAGGTATGGATAAAATCAGCAACAAAATGCTTATGGAGTTACCTCGTGTAGCTAGAAGAATCATCCTCTTTATTTTCAATGCTATTTTACGCCTAGAATACTATCCTGCAGATTGGAAGGTATCTATGATTACCATGATTCCTAAGCCAGGGAAGGACCCCACTAAAGTAGAGTCATATAGGCCAATTAGTCTACTGCCGACAATTTCAAAACTGTTTGAAAAATTATTAATGACTAAGTTGACTCCAATTCTGAATGACACTGAATGTATTCCTAATCATCAATTCGGCTTCAGAGCTAAACACAGCACCATCGAACAAACACACAGATTGGTAAATGTGATAAGAGGGTCGTTTGAAGAGAAAAAATACTGTTCCGCGCTTTTCATTGATGTTTCCCAAGCGTTCGACAAAGTCTGGCATGAAGGTTTACTGCATAAAATTAAATTAACTCTGCCTGCTAACACCCATAAACTCATGGAAAGTTATTTATACGGTCGCAAATTTAAAATCAAAGAAGGCGATTTTTTAAGTACCGCTCAGCCAATTGAATCAGGTGTGCCACAGGGTAGCATACTGGGTCCTACTTTATATTTGATATATGCCTCCGACATGCCGTCAGACCCCAAAATCCATACGTCAACTTTTGCAGACGATACAGCCTTTATCAGCGTCCATAAGGACCACCAAGTTGCATCACAGAATTTGCAGAATTATGTTTATAAGCTAGAGAATTGGCTAGAGCTTTGGAAAATCAGGGTTAACGAACAAAAATGTATTCATATAACTTTCACATTGCGAAAAGATACCTGCTCGTTCATCAGAATAAATAATCAAATTATCCCGCAACACAATGAAGTCAAATACCTCGGCATTCACCTCGACCGCCGTTTAACTTGGAAGTCTCATATCGACGCAAAACTTACTCAGATGAGATTAAAAGCAGTGCAACTTAATTGGCTAATCGGCAGAAACTCTACATTGAAATTGGATTGCAAACTTTTGTTGTACAATGCAATACTAAAGCCAATCTGGTGCTATGGAATTCAATTATGGGGTACTGCCTCAGCATCAAACATTGAAAAAATTCAAAGGGGTCAAAATAAAATTCTACGTATTATTACTGCAGCTCCATGGTATGTTAAAAATTCTCGAATCCACAAAGATCTAGGCGTGCCATTAGTAAACGTCGAATTTACAAAATATGCGTCAAAGTACGTCAGCAAACTTGAACACCATCCAAACCCACTTGCACGAGACATACTTAACTTTAGTGGCCACAGTCGGTTGAGAAGGAGGGATACCCTTGCTTTAACTCAAGCGCAAAACAGATGACTTGATCAGTTGATATGAAATTTTTGTAGTATCATAAAAATTTTTTGTCTAGCACTGGCTGGGCTTATTATTTTCTTTTTAGTATTAAGATTTGAAAACTTATTGTTAGTTCAAAATATGAAGATTCAATAAATAACTAAAAGCTAAAAAAAAAAAAAAAAAAAAAAAAACTTTTCTGACCCATATGTAGTCCCGTATGTATGTCAAAATTTTCATTTTACATACGATTCATAATTTTTTCTATCACACCTGCTTATGTTTTTGCGTATGACATAACCTATAAATGTAAGCAAAAGCTGAGTTTTTAACGTATGTATATAAATTTCAAGAATTGCTTGTTTTGGCCAATCTAACTGCAATAAATATAATAAACATAATTTAATTTATTAAAAATCCATTTTCTTTAATTTTTCTTTACAATATATTTTTTCAAACAATTTTGTTTCAAAACAAAACTGCTGTTTTGTTTATGTTTGTCACAGGAAAATAGAGCGTGTTCTAATCGAAAAAAATACATAAGTATTTCCACATGTATTTTACACATGCAAAGTTTCATATGTATCACACGATGTGTACAACTTTTACAGATGGAAAATTTGGCAGTACATATGTAAAATACATCCCGTCTGATAGCACCTTTACTTTGGTAATATTGAGTTGTTAAATTGCATTATTGCCAAATTATTTAATTAGATATTTTGTTTACTTTTTTCCATGTTAATATTCAATATTTTAATTTTTTAGGGGCAACCCTAGAAACCAAAATAAAAACAGCTGACTCAAATTTTACCCCCAAATGAGTACAAAAATTAGTTTTGGGGTTTTATAACACAAGTGTAAATTCTCTTGAGTGAAAACGTAAGACTATCTTTTTTTATGGTTTCTACATTGCAATTTCAATTGTCCTACTGTCAAATACAGCATAAACTGTATTTCTACAGCATAAACTGTTGTCCACTACCTTAACTTTCAATTTAAATGTTAATTGCGATAAATGGAAACATTTGTCATTCAATTTACAAAATTAAAAAATTCATAGCAATTTCAATTCACATAAATTATTTTTGTATTGTAAATAAAACAGCTGTTTTTATTATGTATATGTATATGAATGATTGAAATAAAAAATACAGTGTTGTACTTTTTATCAAAAATTTATTTAAACTAGATAAAAGTCTAATATACGAATTATATTGTAATACTAGCTAAACCCGGTGTGCTTCGCTACCCCCTCGTTAAGAAATAAAACGTATTTATATATTTACAAAAAGTTATTTATTTGATTTTAATTTGTTTATTGCAATGCTTAGGATATACAATATTTTTAGTTTGCCCATCAGGAGCATACACATATAAATCGGTGGGTTTTCCTACACGGGATGTTAACAGTCATCGCAAACGCTAACCGAACAGGAAACTGCAATAATTTAGCAATTTTATATGTGGTGGAAAGTCTGGCACATCGAGTGAATTTAAGAACTCAACAGGATAACTAATTGATTGATTTGACGCATTTCAAAGTGATATCCATCTTCTCCATATGGAAAAATAATAGGATACTGAAGCGCGTCATATGAGCAATGCATTTCAGTGGGCGAGGCCATTCCCCATAATGTCAGAGAACCACCGAAGAGGAATTTAGCTCAGGTTTAGTGTATTAAATTCTTTCGAAAGCGAGGCCTTCTAGCTGACCCGACAGACGTTGTCCTGTCGAAATTTAAATAAATTTTTTTGTGAAAATTTTATAAATTTGTAAAAAGCTATTGGAAATGTGTAAACAAAGTAAAAATTAAGAAAAAGAAGACATTTCTGATTGAGGATTGTTTTAAAAATGTTTATAAGATTTTGAACATGTTTTATTTTAAACTGAGATCACATAGACTCGAAAGGTGTTTTATTTACACTTCGACTGCAATAGCGACGTTCGAGTACCAAAACAAAAAAATGTTTTGTTTCGGTTGGTTCACTTTCACCATTTCGTTCATTCCAATGCTTTATGATACACGACATTTTTTGTTTTGTTGTCTGGCGCGTAAACAAACAATGCTGATGGTTTTCCAACACGGGAACAGGTGACATACAATTGACCATGCGAAAAGCATGGATTTTCCAAGTTAATGCCGCAAACACTTAATGACTGTCCTTGTGATTTGTTTATTGTCATTGCGAATGCAAGCCTCACCGGAAACTGCATGCGTTTAAATTCAAACGGAATGTCGGTCGGAATCATTGGAATGCGTGGTATTAAAACGTTTTCTCCTCTATACTTTCCCTTTAGAATTGTTGCCTCGATGAGGTTGTTCATGAGTTTTTTCACGGCCATCCGGGTGCCATTACAAAAACGTGGTTGGTTGATATTTCTTAACATTATGATAACTGAACCGACTTTCAGTTGGAGATTGTGTGGTGGCAAACCGGGTAATTCCAGCGAGTTCAAAAACTCGGTTGGATAGTTGATGACATCATTTTGATTAATAATGGAATCCACCGATTTGTACGTCATCAATTCGCTAGCAATTTCACTTTGAATCTTGAAATTCAATTCGTCTACATCAATGTTTTTTGCCGCCAATATAGCACGTTCGCTCAACCAAACATGGTTTGTGTAATTTTGTACAATGTTTGGGAACACCTTTAGGATGAGTTCGCTCTTCGATTCAGTGAACTGGCAAAAGTTAACAGGGAATTTAATGTAGCCAGTCGCAATATCAACGGGGATTTTGCCATTACCAATGTCTAGTAATTGTTTTGAAAATATATCTCCAGATTGGTCGTTCTGCAACTCGACACGCATGTTGGTACTTAATTTGAGTTTTTTGACGTGTTTCCATAAAAAGCTCGACTTCAAGCATGCATTCAATTCATCGGCTGGCGTCGACCGCGGAATCACTGGCAACGTTTGGCGAAAATCACCTGCCAACAAAATCATCGCGCCACCAAAACGGGTTTAATTGTTTCGCAGATCTTGCATCGTTCGGTATAATGCCTGCAAAGATTTATTATGCGCCAGCGTACATTCATCCCAAACGATCAATTTGCTCTGCTGCAAAACTTTGCCCATTGCAGAGTTCTTGGAAATGTTGCACGTTGGCGTTTCATTTATTTGCATATTTAACGGCAACTTGAGTGCTGAATGTGCAGTTCGACTGCCTTCCAACAACGTAGCTGCAATTCCCGATGAAGCAATTGCAAGTGCAATTCCATTCTGAGAGCGAATCGTTGCCAAAATCAATGCGATCAAAAATGTTTTTCCAGTTCCACAGGGAGCGTCCAAGAAGAAGATGCCTCCAGTTCCATTGTTCACAACTTCCATGAGGGTGTCGTACGCATATTTTTGTTGTCGATTCAACAGTGGAATATTCGTTTGAACAGATTCTCTCAGTGCATCACAATCATATTGTTTTTCGCGTATCAAGTCATGATTAAATGCCTCATGCATCGGACGATTAGGCGCTGTCAGGCCTAATTGAGATAAGAACTTGTTCGACATCATCATGCACATGTCCTCAATTAATATTAATGCTTCGTTGTGAATTTCTTCGCTCAATTGCAAATCTGGATTTGACGTTCTAGTACGCATCTGATGCAAAATATCATCCGACATGCAATCTTTGTATTTGGTCCACAAATCCGTTGGTTTAGATGGAAAGCATGTTGAGATAATTATCGAAAATAATGCTCGTATTTGATGAGCATTTGACGAAATTGCAGCATCTCCAAGGGTGTAATCCCAATGAGTGTCATTTTCTAACAATCGCAAACGTTGACAGGCTTCTCTGTATGTGCCACATAATTCACCATTAACAGTTCGCAGATGTTGGAATGATGTTGGACCACGAACGTTGACTAACAGCAAATGCAAATAAAAGCACTCATCGTTGCTTGGATGGACTGTGTAAATTCGACCTAACGCGCTGGTGGAAAATACATTAGGGTAAGCTGGAACCGGATTTCCTTGTTTACGGCGTTGAAAATTCTTTGACGATTGATTCCAAGTATAATAACTCGGTATTTCAGAGTATAGTAGCGTTCGTTTGAAGTCATCATACTGGCACATTTGAAAAAACTGGTCAATGTTGTAGATGGTGGCCGGTCGGCTCGTTGTAATGCGTTGTCCGCAGTTAAATATACCCTTTGACCATTTTCCAGATCTACGGCCAAATGAACAACAGTGGGATATCTTTCATGAATGGCGAATGAAAAAATGCGCCAAATTGCTTCGTTACTGCTAACATAGCGTCCCATTTGATATTGAGTGACCACATCATTAGAATTTTCCGCACCAACTCCAATCACAGCCATGTCACTTCCTTTGGTCACATACTTGCAGATGTATTTGATAGATTTCACGGAATGGCAAGATTCGACGTTGATATGCGCTTTGAAAGTCTTTGAGAGTAATGGCGAATACGGAACAATCCAACGATTATCAACTTCAATATCCTGCTGATGCACTTTCACAATTGTTGATCTTCCGTTATCGGCAGTAGATCGGCGACGATACAGTGGATAACCATCATTTCCGGTAATTGTTTCTGCAACTAATGCTCTTGGATAACGCTTCGAACATTTGCCGTCGACCATGCACGGAGAATTGCTATTTAATGATCTACAGGGGCCATGAATCATGTTAGTAATAACCACCTTATGCAAGCCAGGATCTTCTTCTTAATTAGGAATTTCCGCCGATATAACATCATCGATTTCATTGGGTCTTATCTTCTCAATCAACCAAATGAGAATATGTGCGTGTGGCAATCCGCGTTTTTGCCACTCCACAGAATACATCCAACAACGCGTCTCGCCGAAAACGCGATGCTTCAAGATGAAATCCATCAGTGATTTCAGTTTTTGTTTGAAGACTCTTGCGGTGATGTCATGGCGATCGATGGGTGATTGACCAGGGAATAACTCTTGATGTACTTCTATCCACTGCGGATTGCACGTAAAAGTAATGAACAAATCTGGTGTGCCGTAGTGGCGAACATACGACATGGCATCTTGAGCATATTCCTGCATATGTCGCGGGCTTCCGACGTACGTTGCTGGGAGGATCGTCATTCGACCTACATTTTGTGCGTTTCCGTCAGCATTTATAGCATCTCGAAGGTGAATGTACTCTTCGGAACGGAGTTTTTTTTTGGTTCAATCTGATGAATGTAAATCGTTCTGTTTCAACTTTTACGTACATATCCACAGTATATTGGTGAAATAGACGGCGACATTTCAAGATGTGATTGTCCCCATTTTCACGAACCATCAGTCGATATGAATAATAATTCATTTAACTAACTTTTTTGTTCGTTTCAGCGCCTGTAAATTAATTTTTGTGTCAATGAAATGAATAAGTCCTATTCAAGAGAGAAAGATTTTATATTCACCTGTAAGCGGATTTATAATCTTGATCGAGAAATCATAGCCGTCTTCACCTTGCCAAAATATAATGGGATATTGCAATGCATCATACGACCGGTGCGTTTCGTAAACGCGTTGCAGCTGATTGTTCCGCCGATGTAGAACGATATCACGCGATTCAAAATTTTCACCAACGACGACAATGGCGACATCATCAATTGTTGGCGCATTAAAACGTCTTGCATGTTCTCCTGCAGGCGTCTTATCAGTTCTGATAACAATTTTATGGTTATCAGATGGCATTCGGTCCAGCGAGGTTTCGAACAATGTAACCAATTCATTGCGTTGATGAAAAAAGTTTGCAGTTGTTCTACAATTTGTCTTTTAAGCGAACTGTTGTGTGCGCAGCGGTGATCTATTTCTTCTGTTGTATTTCCCATGAAATAAATCTGCAGAAATTTATAGTCTGCATTTAGGTGTGGTAATAGCGAGCCAGCTCGATGATATATTTGACCTTGAATATGTAATACTTTATCTATGTAAAAAAATAAATACTGTAGATGAACACAATCATTTACCTTGAAAGTGGGTAAAAACTGGTGCCGAACTACATTTGTTGCACCAAATGAAGTCATTTGGAAGCAACTGTTGTATTTCTGAATTTGTGTCAAAAAATGTTTGGAATCTGTTCCTATACCAGAAACCAATGAGCGTAATGGCTCTGGTGGCGGAACCAATTGCGCCAGTTTGACCTTGCCACTTGCGCAACACAATCCAGGAGTTTCATTTTTGTATTTCAGTGCATTACAATATGGGCACACAACACTCATCGATCCAATAGCAACGGCTTGGTCGGCACTGTAATCAATTGTCATGTCGTAACGGAATGCACATCGATAAGCACTCAACGCAACATTTGTTTGTCTTCTTGTCCGTTCATTTAAATTTATTGCCACGCGATTGGCTTCTATTGAGCGATGATTTATCTGTCGATGCATATTAGTTTCATTTGTGTATGTGCTGAACGTGCTTGTGATAACCGATTCCTTTCCGTTTCATTTCGCTCTTCGCGCTGTTCTGCAGTTCTATTATTTTGAAAATTCATTTGGTTTGTATCATTGCGTGTTCTGCGACCTATATTGGAAAGTCTTATTGGCGGCATTGTAATGCTGCTATACACTTTGTTCTTACTGTATAACCTGTAAATTTGTTGGAGATGAAACGATGAAATTTATTTAATTTCCTGAAGCGATTGCGATGAACTTACAACGGGTTGAAAATTCAGCAAAACTAACCACTGTTACAAATATTCACTTATTCGGGAGCACTTTAATATTTTTCTGATGTTTTTTACGACAGAATCACAATTTAACCAGATTTGTCGTAACTATGTAACCACCGTTGCAAAAATTCACTTTTGCGGAAACACTTTAATATTTTTCTTTTATTTCACAATAGAATCACAACTTAATTGAATTTTCACTATGTAACCGATCTCTATTTACAAATTGACATTAAGAAGTCAAACGACATTTGCACACGTGGCAAAATAATTTTTAAGATTAATAAAATAACGATATCTGTTATTAATATATTTTAATTGAGAATAAGGTCAAAATTTCGTATTTTTTTATTAATTATAATATTTCGCTACAACAATTACACTGGCCAACAAATTAGGCAAACAATTTTGACTGGGGAAACGAAGTATGTTTTTTAGCTAATCTGGCTGCGCTGAATTCGAATCTGGCAACAAAGTTGGGCTATCACGTCCAGTTCGTTTTTTATCGCATGCTGGCAATACTGTAAAATAGTTAATACTGACGCTACAATTTCACAGTTATTAATTTGACAAAAGCCTACATTCATTATAAATTTGTATAAAGGTAGAGTTTAAGCATGTCAGTGAGATCGTGTGTTACTAATCCGAGCTATTTTTGCTTTGTGTGTGGTGAATATCTGATTGGAAAAAAAGGATATGCAATATCAGAATCACTAAAATATGCATATCTACATTATTTTGGTTTTGCTGTCGGAAACTTGGACAAACGCCATTTACTTTTGAAAACTCATTGATTTTTAAATAAACTAATAACTTTTTATGGGAAAATCTAATAAAAGCTTTTTTTTTATATCTCAAAAACCTGACGTGATAGAGAAAAACCATTTACAGATTCGAATTCAGCGCACCAAATTACACTGGGAAATGTATTTGGTTGCTCCAGTCAAAAACCTTGTTGGCTAGTGTTATTAATAACTAAAATATTTTTCAAAATAACAATAATTGTCAGAATAAAAAATTTTAAATATTACACAAACAAAAAATATTGAAAAATAATAATTGTAAGGGTTTTTTATAATTTTCTTACAAAAGTGTTTTTATTAAATTCTTTTTACAAAAAACTTTTGTAAGAAAATTATAAAAAAACCCTTACAAATTGGCGCCCAACTAAGAGGCCGTGATAAACGCCCATGAGAATAATTAAAGAAAAGGGGGAAAATCCCAACTAAGAGGCCGTGATAAACGCCCATAAAAATAATTAAAAAAAAAAAGAGGAAAATCCCAACTTAGAGGCAGTGGAAAACGCCCATACTCGTATAGCCGTATTGAATATCGTGTTTTTTTCTTTTGATCAATCGTGGCAGAAACTTCTGGAATTTTAAGAAGAAGTGAACGTGTTGCGGCAAGGTTGAACATGGTTTCGTTGTCTACAGAGCAATTTCAGCAACTTTTGAGCGTTGTCAATAAGTCCAATGAGAGATGTGGCTCATTTAGCAGCTGTTCTGCACGTTATGGTGGTGAAAGAAATCCGTCCAAGGTAGAGGAATTTATTTCTGCAATATCTACGTTTAAATTGGTCGAGAAAATACCTGATTTGGATGCAGTAAATGGTATGCCGATGCTTCTTGAAGGTGACGCTGCGGAATGGTGGCGTGGTGTGAAAAATAATGTGCAAAATTTTGATGATGTTGTGCGTATGCTACGTGAATCGTTTTCCCCCCCAAAGCCAGCTTGGCGAATTTACGCGGAAATATATGAAGTGAAGCAACAGAAGAATGAGCCTACAGATACATTTATAAGGAAAAAGAGAGCATTGTTTGCGCAGTTGAACAAGTGTCCATCTGAGTCTGATCAACTAGATATGTTGTTTGGTATGTTACACTCGCAAATTCGTGAACGTCTTTTCCGGCATAAGGTAAGCTCTTTTGATGAGCTCTTGGTAGATGCTCGTGAAGCTGAGCATGTATTATGTGAACGCAGTGCAGTGAACATTGATGTTGGTCAAATTCCCAGTGGTCCTGAAGGCGCTCCAAAACGTTGTTCCTTTTGTCATAAAAAAGGACACACTATTGAGAACTGTTTTAAGAAACAAGATAACGTTGCAAAGCAGCAACCAGTGAAGATTGATCCCGCACTTCTCAAACTAAAATTTGCTTGTTATGGATGCAATGCCCCAGGCGTGGTTAGAGCTAATTGTCCAAACTGCAGCAAGAAAACTAGTGATGTCTCACCAACGGGTGTGAGTTTTAATTCTTTGGGTTTGTGTATTGGCCGAAATATTCCAGTAGTGAACGTGCAAATGTTTGGTGTTCCATGTCAAGCATATTTTGATTCCGGTGCAAAAACTAGCGTGGCTAGTACAAATTTGAAGAAGATTATGGATTTTGAAGGTTGTCGATATGAGTCAAGCGTATGTAATGTGTCTCTTGCCGACGGTACCTCTTGCAATAGAAAGTGCCTGACGACAGAATGCAAAATTGTTCTTGGTGGCAGATGCTTGAACATCAAATTCTTGATTTTCCCAGAGGATAAGAGTAACAGAACACTGATTGGTTCCGATTTTATGGAACAGGCGGGAATTGTTTTGAACATTGGACAACGATATTGGTATTTTGAAAATTGTCCTACTCAACAATTTGACTTTTGTGAGTCATGGCCTTTGGATTTGAATCTTCTCGAGTCAATAGGTGTCGTAGGAACACGTGTGAAACGAAGAACACCTGAAATTGTTCCCGAATTCCTTAAAGTTACGCCCAAGAGAATACGTAATACTCATGTATCAGAATTTGAATCCTATGGTCCCGACTACTGCAAGGAAAGTGACTACTCACCTCATTCAATACAGGCAATATTCCGTGACGCAATTCCTATAGACATGACGACGCCCGATAGAGCAAAAGATTGTGGCCTTTTTAGTGGTGTTGTGTACATGCCTCAAGTGGATGATGAGAAGGATCCAATTTTTACACCCCTATACTCCCTCGACTACAAAGTATTGAAACAGTCTGTTGACAACATGCCCTATTCAATAAAGACGGATGCAAGTGCTTATGCAATGGGAGCGGTTTTACTCCAGGGGGAGGGTGATGAGGAACATCCAATAGAATATGCGAGCCGTTTATTAAGCAACGCCGAACGTAACTATTACACAAGTAAAGGCATAACATCCAAGTTTGTGCCGAAACGTGATGGTCCCTACATCATAACCAGGAAGATTGGGTCATCCACATATGAAGTGTCATCGCCAGACAATATGACCATACCACTTGGTACCTACCATGCTTCTGCACTGACATTGTATAGAGGTACTAACACAAAGGAGAATCCTGCACCAGTTCATTCCATGAAGAGACGCGGCCGTCCGAGAAAAGCCTAGTGAGATGTTGTCGCACTGGTCGAGTCGACCTTGTACGTCAAAGGGGGAGAATGTAGCGGAACACCTTTTATTTTATGATATTATTAATTACTTGTGAATCCCCCAACTGTATTTTTATTATTACAACCCTACACACTACTGTTTTAATACAACACTTCTTGTAAGAAAATTATAAAAAACCCTTACATAATTTAATTTTTAGGGTTTTTGTTTTTATAAATTATGTATATATGTATGTTTTTTTGAACAACATTATCTGTATCTGTTTTCTAATATTTCTAATTTATAACGACGTTTATAATAGTGCATTAAAAAATTGTAAATTTCCTTAATTTAAAACTTCTTCACGACCAACAAACAACAAATAATACGTATATTACGTATACCGATAAAGTGGACGTACAATGGCGGTGGTCCATTAACCTTGAACATGCATATTTTAATCGTTATTCGTACTAAGTGTAAGCGGAATATATAAAAAAACAAGTAAGAGTGCTATATTCGGCTGTGCCGAATCTCAAATACCCTTCACCTAAGCGTAGTAAGAAATACAGAAACTACACTAGACTAGAATATCCTAATTCTGTGTTTTCTATTCAGTCTTAGTGCAAATTTTATTAGTATTTGATATATTGTTTGAAACACAATTTTACGATCAACATAATTTATGTTAAATATTTTGAAATGTTATCTAATTTTTACCATTTTTAATTGATTTAATTACCAATTCTTACCATAACTTTCAGAGTCTGTCTGATGTTCATAATAATCTTCAGTGTAATTTAACAAACAGAGTATAAAAAAACAAACAGAGTATAAAAAAGTAAGAGTGCTATATTCGGCTGTGCCGAATCTTAAATACCCTTCACCTAAGCGTAATAAGAAATACAGAAACTACACTAGACTAGAATATCCTAATTCTGTGTTTTCTATTCAGTGTTAGTGCAAATTTTATTAGTATTTGATATATTGTTTGAAACACAATTTTACGATCAACATAATTTATGTTAAATATTTTGAAATGTTATCTAATTTTTACCATTTTTAATTGATTTAATTACCAATTCTTACCATAACTTTCAGAGTCTGTCTGATGTTCATAATAATCTTCAGTGTAATTTAACAAACAGAGTATAAAAAAAACAAACAGAGTATAAACAAGTAAGAGTGCTATATTCGGCTGTGCCGAATCTCAAATACCCTTCACCTAAGCGTAGTAAGAAATACAGAAACTACACTAGACTAGATTATCCTAATTCTGTGTTTTCTATTCAGTCTTAGTGCAAATTTTATTAGTATTTGATATATTGTTTGAAAGACAATTTTACGACCAACATAATTTATGTTAAATATTTTCAAATGTTGTCTAATTTTTACCATTTTTAATTGATTTAATTACCAATTCTTACCATAATTTACAGAGTCTGTCTGATGTTCATAATAATCTTCAGTGTAATTTAACAAACAGAGTATAAACAAGTAAGAGTGCTATATTCGGCTGTGCCGAATCTTAAATACCCTTCACCTAAGCGTAATAAGAAATACAGAAACTACACTAGACTAGAATATCCTAATTCTGTGTTTTCTATTCAGTGTTAGTGCAAATTTTATTAGTATTTGATATATTGTTTAAAAGACAATTTTACGATCAACATAATTTATGTTAAATATTTTGAAATGTTATCTAATTTTTACCATTTTTAATTGATTTAATTACCAATTCTTACCATAACTTTCAGAGTCTGTCTGATGTTCATAATAATCTTCAGTGTAATTTAACAAACAGAGTATAAAAAAAACAAACAGAGTATAAACAAGTAAGAGTGCTATATTCGGCTGTGCCGAATCTTAAATACCCTCCACCTAACCGTACTAAGAAATACAAAAACTACACTGGTTATAGGACTAGCATATCCTAATTCTGTGTTTTCTATTCAGTCTTAGTGCAAATTTTATTAGTATTTGATATATTGTTTAAAAGACAATTTTACGACCAACATAATTTATGTTAAATATTTTAAAATTTTGTCTAATTTTCACCATTTTTAATTGATGCCCCTATTGCCGTTCTCAACTCAACTAAGTTTGGTCGTCTGTCAGTCAACCCGACTTTAACTCTACATTAACTCTACTACATTTAAGTTGTGAATGGCAATACCGATTTATGAAAGACGACCAAATTATTAAAAAAGTTGTGAACCGCAATAGGGGCATGATTTAATTACCAATTCTTACCATAATTTACAGAGTTTGTCAGATGTTCATAATAATCTTGACTGTAACTTAACGATATATATCATGATTATAAAATATGGACCGAATATGGGTTAAATCCGAAAAGAATATTTTTTGACCCGAATTTATTTGTTTTTTGGAAATGGTTCTATATGGCAGGTATGACAAATTATGGGCCGATCTTCTTAAATTTTGGAACAGTTATTTTCATGCATATGAGGATATTTCACGTCGAATTTCAACATAATAACGGTATATTTAAGATATATATTAGTATTAACGTGGATTTCGGTAGTGGACCTTATGTGGGGGACATAGTCAAATATGGACCGATATTCTCAAAATCCAGCAGTTTGATTTAGGCATGTATGTAAATGATCCGTGTAAAATTTTGGATTGGTACCGTTATTTATAAGAGATTTATGAGTATTAAAGTGATTTTCGGAAGAGGGCTTTATATGGGGCATACGGGTAAAAATAGACCAAAATTCACAAAATTTTGTGGGATGATTTTTGTATATATTTAAATGATCTGTGCAAAGTTTTGAGTCGGTACCGATATTTATACAATATATATAGGGAAAAATGTCTTTTTCAAATGTGGTCCTTGTATGGGAGCTATGACCAGTTCTGGGCCGACTACCATAAAATTTAGTACAACAATTTATTTGCCTATAAAGAGTATTTAGGTCAAATTTTAGCCGTTTAACATTATTTATATCTGTTTTATACGTATTTAAATGAATTTTGGAAGTGGACTTCATATGGGGTCTATGGTCAAACATGGACCGAACTAAAAAAAATTTCGTTTTGCGATTTCTGTTTGTGTAAAACTTATTTTAGCTGAATTTTGTCTTGATAGCCCTATTTTATAGGCATTTATTTATCATTAAGCCATATTTCGGGAATATATATATTTGTATGGGGGCTATGAGAAATCATGGACCGATTCTTACTATTTTCCGCACACTTTCTTCTTTTGTCATACAAACAACGTATACAAAATTTCATAGTATTATCTCCAATATATTTCAAAATATTGCAATAAAATGGACGAAAAATATCAAATTTTTATAGAGGTGGTCTCACATATTGGTTCATAACTCTGGTTGACCTAAACCGATTTTGCTGATTTTAAATAGCAAACTTCTCGAAAGCACTTCTGACAGAATTATTGAAGGTTTGGATCCCGAGAATATCTGGGGACTTCAAAAAACTGATTTCAACAGACAGACAGACAGACAGACAGACAGACGGACATCGCTTAATCGACTTCGCTATCTATAAGGATCCAGAATATATATACTTTATAGGGTCGGAAAATTTTTTTGTGGAAATTACACACGGAATGACAAACTTATATATACCCTTCTCACGATGGTGAAGGGTATAATAACATAAAAAATGTGAAATCACATTGAAAACACAATTTTAGTTTTTTCAGAATTTTTAAATTTTCCAAACAACTTTTCCAATTTTTCTTTCCATACAAACCTTTCTCATACTATTACACACATTTCAAAAAAAAAATTAGCGAAATCAGTCAAGCCGTTCTCGAGTTATGCGCTTAGCAACACACAAGATTTAATTTTTATTTATATAAGAAGATATTATTAATATTATTATAACAATAGTTAAAAAAGTGGAAATAAAAACTGTGTGCAATATCAGACTTTATTGATAAATAACTTGCAAAACTTTTAACACAACATTATGTTTCAACTAATCTTACGTCGACTGAAGTATAAGGATTTCATCCTTACTTATATTTCACAAAAACTAAATATGCTTTTTCAAGATGTTTGTATTGTAGATAAAGGAAATTTTCATAATATGGACATGTTATTGCAGGGAAAATGTGATGTGAAAATAATACTAAATTCTCAAATATATATATAGACCAGAGATCGGCAATGAATCGTTTTTTTACGATTCACAACTACTCATAACATTTTAAGTATAAGTGGTTTTACATCATTGCAATTTAACTACTCTGAGTTACTCAAGCTCACAACAACGTTGACTTATAAATGCAGGTGGATATAAGTATGAGTACAACGCCGACATCGAGCTCATACCTTTCCCAATATGTTTGATTCATAAACAACGGTATTTAGATTTACATTTTAAGAAATATACTCACATACTCATAAAATATTCAACTCAGTTAAGTCATTAAAAAAAATTTAGCTTATTCCGTTATGTATTTATACAAAATAAGTAAAAAAGAAATATAAAAACATACAAATAAGTTTATAAGAAAACATATTGGGGAAAATATAACATTTATTATTTTATATAATTTTTATAAGCGGACTGTAAAAATGAACGACACTCGCATGAGTGTATGCGAGTCATACTTATTTTTTTTATCGTCTACGTACATTGAGTTAAGGAGAGTCAAAATAAACAACATCATACATGAGATTAAATCTGAATATAATGAGTACTTCAAACTTTAAATATGAATATTGGTTTGATGATATTGAGACAAGTATGAGTACGTATAAGTATAACAAATTATAAGTCATGATTCTAGTATACTCACTTTTTCAGTACTCATAACTGATCTCTGATATAGACCGATCGTCATAAAATTAAGTGTGCCGATTTCTATATATATATATATATGTACATATATGTGTATTATTTGTGTCGAATTTCAAGTTAGATAGTGATTTTTATAAGAGATTTATGATCATTTAATAATTTGTATAGGGACTATGAGAAATTGAGGACTGATTCATACCATTAATAACAGGACTTATCCTTCTATAATAAAAATTAAGTGCGCAAAGTTTTATGAAACGTTCGTTAATAAATTTGATCCTACTGGATCGATATTGCCCATTTTCAACACTAGACATTTCGGGGAAACAAAGAATGTCCGGGAAAAATTTTATTGTTCTAAGTCAACAGATGGACAGAAGGACGGACATGGCTAGATCGTCTTAGAGTCTTATAAGGATCCAGAATTTATATTTTTGCTTCTATGAGCAATATTTCGATGTGCTACAAATAGAATGACAAACTTAATACACTTCCCATCTTCTTGGTGGGTATAATAAGGTCGAGCGAAAAATGTTTACTGGTTGTAATCTTTTTAAGTAAGTAAAAGTTATAAACAATTATTTTGATATATATGTATGCATACAATATACCTACATATAATTGTTATAGAATTAAAAAGTTTGTTTTCATCACCTATTGAATCACTTATCTAAAGTTCTTATCTGTGTTAGTCAATTAATTCAGAACTTTTAATGTGTTTGAACTTTAAGTTTTTTTACAGTGTCAAAGTATTTCCGGCCGTAACTCTTTATTTTGTCTTAACATATGTACGTTGAACTTTTATTTGACATCTTAAAGAAATTAAAATCATACGTACCTTCGTCTGGTTGAAGTCCTTTTAGGGGAGAAAAGACATAAATGACATTTGTACACACAAATGTTAGTTAAGTAATGTCATTCATGTCAGCATAAGGGTTTCTTACGTTGGCTGTCTTTAATTTCCTGCTTTGCACAGTACAAAAGAAACTATAATTGCTGATCCCATGATCTTTTGTTTTGAAGCTTCATTATTAAAAAAAAACTAAAAATTTATTACAGAATAAGAAAAATGATCTTTCATCCTTTGCTTGGATACGTACGATATAATGAAATCTCATAAGCGTACCTGAGATAAAGTAATCCGTTGCTTTCAAAAAATGTCAGTTGTGCAAACACTGGCGAAAAGGTTAAATCAAACTACATACATACATCTAAATACTAGGGTTAGCTTCCAATTTAAAAAGAAAAAAATTGTCGTGTCATAAAAAGGAAGGTATGATTGCATGTTCATATTGAATTTTTAAATTCAATTAAAAATTTATGATGATCACGTAGCGCACTAATGACACGTATTTCCCTAAAACTCATATATCTATCCATACATACATACAAGTACATACATACGCACATACAAATATTTCTGTGTATGAAGTATGTGTGTATGTATGTATTTATTAAAGCAACTGTACTGCGGCTGCATATACAGATAAAAAGAAAGGGATTAAATTTGCTAAATATTTTAACCCTCTCCCTTGACTTGATTAGGCAAATGTGAATATTTTGTTAAAATAAATTTGAAAGATCGTAAATTTATTTTAATGCATACGACTGATTACATTCAAAACAAATATACATTACATATAGGCTTGCCAGACGTACTGCATTTAGATATACGCGTACTTTTTTTTTTACTAAATGTACTTCTGTCTGCATAAGACCTAAAGAAGTACGGAAATGTACTTTTTTTCAGCCTCTGTACTTCTTTTTGTACTTTTTTATATGTTTATATGTTTATATGGTTAAATTGTAAGGGCCGATGTTGAATGTAAACCACACATAAACGCCAAGCTTTTTTCCGAATTTTATTTGACATTTCTCTATTTCAGACTTACTCAATTTGAACCATGGAGAGATACACAATCCAACAACGTGTTAAAGTTATCCAGACTTATTATGAAAATGGGCGTTCAAAGTGGGCGTGATCGTCCAAATGTGCGTACAATCGCAAAAAATCGTAGAAAAATTCGAGCAAACCGGGTCTGTAGAAGATGTGAGAACACCAGTGCATGCTCGTACAGCTCGTACTGCAGAAAATATTGCTGCTGTTCGCGATAGTGTGGCTGAAGAGCCGTCCACCTCAACTCGTCGTCGTGCCCAACAATTGCACCTCTCACGCTCGTCGTTGATGAACATTATGCATAAAGACTTGCATTTACACGCTTACAAGGTGCAATTGGCTCAAGAACTAAAGCCTCTTGACCATTCCAAACGTCGTGAATGGGCAGAATGGTGGCAAGAAATGCAACAGTGGATGATCAATTTTCGAAGAAAATCATCTTCAGTGATGAGGCACATTTTCATCTCAGTGGATTCGTCAATAAACAGAATTGACGCATTTGGGCGAATGAGAATTCAAAAGTGATTGTCGAAAAACCAATGCACCCACAAATAGTGACTGTTTGGTGCGGTTTATGGGCTGGCGGCATCATCGGGCCGTATTTTTTCCAAAATGAGGCCGGTCAGGCAGTTACTGTGAATGGTGTTCGCTATCGTGAGATGGTAACGAACTTTTTATGGCCCGAATTGGAAGATATGGATGTGGACGATATGTGGTTTCAGCAGGACGGTGCCACTTGCCACACAGCTAACGAAACAATGGCTCTTTTGCGCAACAAATTCAATGGCCGTGTTATCTCACGTAATGGCGATGTCAATTGGCCGCCAAGATCATGTGATTTGACACCGTTGGACTTTTTTCTTTGGGGTTATTTGAAAGAAAAGGTGTACGTCGATAAGCCAGCAACAATTCAAGAGCTAAAGGATGAGATAAATTGGCACATTAACGGCATAGAACCTCCATTATGCTTCAGGGTCATCGAAAATTTGGACCATCGGATGGAGGTGTGCCGCCGTGGTCGCGGCGCCCATTTGGCCGATATTTTGTTCCATACATAATTGAATAATACCAATATATCATAATAAAATAAAATTACAATAATTTCCTAAATAGTTTGTGTTTTATTCAAAATCAACATCGGCCCTTGAAATTTAACCACCCTTTATTTTCAATTCCTTATTGTAATGCGGCAAACGAGAGAATTTTTAGTTCGATGTTCAATTTTTGGAGAATGGAACGAAACAAGCTTTTAATTGAAAATGTAGAAAGCGAATTAATAATAGAAGCAAATTTTGAGTACACTTGTAATGAATTTTGCAATTTTTTAAAAACGGAAGATGGTAAAAATGGAATAGTTAACCAAGTCCAAAAACAAGTTGTATTAAAACATTTAATATAGAATAGAAAAAAATTATTTTATTTAAAAAATATAATACACCTGACTAATTTTAAGTTATTTTTTATTATACAAAAATATATATTTATATATATTTATTTATTTATTATTTTCTTCATTAGTTACATCAATTATTTATTTTATGTACATACTGAATTTTATGATTTTTTTAAAATAAAAAGTGTACTTTTTTTCTTATTTGTACTGCTGTTTTTACTTCGATTTGATATCTGTACTTTTTTTTGTCAATTTTATATCTGGCAACCCTAATTACATATTTATGTATATATGTAAGTAAAATATCTGTATGTATATTTACAATACAATGTATATGCATATACCTACATAATTACTATGGGCGACAAAAGTAAGTAAACACCAGTAAATTATATTATTTAAGGCAATGAAAAACTTCCGACATAAACCATTTTTTCGAAAATACATACATACTACCAATTTCAAAAATGATATTAGTTTAAGAACATATTTCGCCCATAGCACCCTGTTGACATGGTGGAATTTTCTCCACTCCATCTTCAACTTCTGACGTAAAGAGTTTTTCATGATGGCTTTTTTATTTATTATTTTTTTTAGGCATTATACAATAAAATATAAGTCCTCGGATTTGAGTTGTGGCACTATAACTTGCTTCACCTATGTTTATTTTATCGCTATTTGGTCTAGTTTTTCCCGAATACTGGCCACTGATATTATACCTGCACCCAGTATATGTTTAAAAAACAGTTTTTCATAAAAGGGATCTCTGACCTATTGTGAACAGATCATTAAAAAATTTAGTGGCATGACTTCTGTGTATTTCATCTGTTAAATTTTATCTCGATATAAACACTAGCTTTGACTAATTATAAAATTACCGTTGCAATTATGGACCGATCTCCACAAAATTTGTAGATATGAGTAGGCTTCATGTAAAATTTATTAGTAGCGAAATTTATTTGGATACGTGCTGAAACACAACATATATGACCGATAAACCCCTATATAAAAATAACAGGATATCATTTATATCTGGACTAGGAGAAATAATGGACCGATTTTTAATACGGATTAATTTCAATCCTTCGGCCGAAAAAATATCATGTACCAAATATTATGGTAATACCTTCAAATTTGCCATCTGTACTCTGCGCACAAGGCCCACAGGATAGCCAGCCAGCCGGACGGGCGCACATCGTTAAATCGACTTAGAAAGTGATTCTGAATCGATATGCTTTAATTATATTTATGGGCGTTACAAACATCAGCACAAATCCGATATACCTATTCCCACCTATTGGCCGGCGGACCGACGGAAGATTCCCGATGTTATTGACTTTGGAGTAGTGAAAAATATCCCTGTAGAATGGATGCAAGTGGATCCTTCACTGAACTTGTCCTCAGATCACTCTCCTACTATCATTTCAATACATTTCCCTCAAGTGTGTGGTTCTCCATTTATGAACATGACTAAGACCCGAGTAAGTTGGATAAAATACAAAAAGTATTTAAGTTCTCATTGCACGGAAAATGTTGTGTTGAGAACTACCGACGATATTGATGAGTCGATTGGCAACTTTACCGAGGACCTTCGACGAGTTGTGCATCACGCTTCCACTTATCACGTTGAATGTAGAAATAGGACAAACAGAACTTATTTCTCTGAACTCGAACATTTCCTATCAGAAAAAAGAAGAATGAGAAGAGAGTGGCAAATTCACAGGTCTCCTGAACTGAAAGCTTGGCTACGGGAATGCAGAGATATACTAAGACATTTCTTAGAAACCCAAAGAACGGCCTCACTTAGATCTTACTTGGAAGGTCTTGATAGTACCCCACAATCTGACTACTCGTTATGGAGGGCGGCAAGAGGTTTAAAAAGACCAGTGAGAGGAAAACCTCCTTTGTGAAATCCGACTGGTGACTGGGCTAGAAATGATTCCGAGAAAGGGACATTATTTGTTAACCATTTGAGAAATGTGTTTACTATAAACAACTTAAATAATAACGAATCTGATTTGCCACCACTTGTTATAAGACCTCCTGTACCTCTAATACTAAACTTTCGTGATGTCCAAAAAGCTATTGGTACTCTGAACCTTAGAAAGGCTCCAGGTATGGATAAAATCAGCAATAAAATGCTTGTGGAGTTACCTCGTGTAACAAGAAGAATTATCCTCTTCATCTTCAACGAAAGTTATTTATACGGTCGCAAATTTAAAATCAAAGAAGGCAATTTTTTAAGTACCGCTCAGCCAATTGAATCAGGTGTTCCACAGGGTACCATACTGGGTCCTACTTTATATTTGATTTATGCCTCCGACATGCCGTCAGACCCCAAAATCCACACGTCAGCTTTTGCAGACGATACAGCCTTTATCAGCGTCCATAAGGACCACCAAGTTGCATCACAGAATTTGCAGAATTATGTTTATAAACTAGAGAATTGGCTTGAGCTTTGGAAAATCAGGGTTAACGAACAGAAATGTATTCATATCACTTTCACATTGCGAAAAGATACCTGCTCGTCCATCAGAATAAGTAATCAAATTATTCCTCAACATAATGAAGTCAAATACCTCGGCATTCACCTCGACCGCCGTTTAACTTGGAAGTCTCATATTGAAGCGAAACTTACACAAATGAGATTAAAAGCAGTGCAACTTAATTGGTTAATCGGCAGAAACTCTACATTGAAATTGGATTGCAAATTTTTGTTGTACAATGCAATTCTAAAGCCAATCTGGTGTTATGGAATTCAATTATGGGGTACTGCCTCAGCATCAAACATTGAAAAAATTCAAAGGGGTCAAAATAAGATTCTACGTACAATTACTGCAGCTCCATGGTACGTTAAAAATTCTAGAATTCACAAAGATCTAGGCATTCCTTTGGTGAAAGTCGAACTTACAAAATACGCCTCAAAATATGTCAGCAAACTTGAACACCATCCAAACATACTTGCACAAGACATCCTTAACTTTAGTGGACACAATCGGTTGAGAAGGAGGGATACCCTTGCTTTAACTCAAGCGCAAAACAGATGACTGGATCAGTTGATGTGAAATTTTTTTAGTATCATACAAATTTTTGTCTACCACTGGCTGGGCATATTATTTTCTTTTTAGTATTAAGATTTGAATACTTATTGTCATTTCATATATGAAGATACAATAAATAATTAATTGCAAAAAAAAAAAAAAAATCCGATATACCACACTATGGTGGTGTAGATTATAAAAACACACAACCACACACATCTAATTAAATCACATTCGTCTACTAACAAACAATCGGTTTTTTTTATTATTCGAAGGGTGTAATTTTTTCTTGACAAGAAATTCATACATATATATGTAGATGTCTGCGATCTTAGTCTCAATTATCACACAATCGTAGTTTGTCTTTTTGTGTTGTGAAAATGTGTTAAGTGATGATGGCGCCACATTTAATGATAATCAAACTAGTTCAAAGAACAAAAATAACATATATATAAAACACTTTTGGATTGTGTTGTTGCCCATTTTCGGCAAATTTTAAGTGAATCTATACCAAAGATATGAATCGAGCTTAAGCATTTTAGTGCGATAGAATGTTGAATGGCAGTAGATGATCAACTGTCAATTGTTTCAAAGTATTTTGGAGAGGGTAAGAAGTTTGACACTATAGGGTTATGTACATGAAAAATAGAGTGGAAACTTTCTTCGCTCTTTTATGAGATCTTATCTATGGCCATCTATATATAGTGTGATTCTTGAAACAGCTCGATATAAAACGAGAGAAATTATATATGAATAGTTATATGCATGGTGAAATTAAATAATAGGTGACAGCATTGCTACAACAATTACAACAAGACAAGAACAACAGGCATTTTTGTTTGTGTAAAAACTTTCGTTACTGTCAAAAACATCTGGCATAAAATAAAGAAAACAAACAAAAACAGAAAAAAATTTTTAAGAATATCATGTCTAAATTATTGTGTCTGCCACTCAAGAAGCCATCAGAAGTTGATGTGGAAAAGACTTTTAACAATATTATAAAAAGTACATATAGTGGAGCTTCTGCGGAGGCTAAAGAAACCTATAAAACTGCAGTTCAAAAATTTGCACGACAACGATAAAATTGTACGTGAGAAATTTGAGAAGACACCTACATTACCATCACATTATTCTTCGACTTCTGGTAGTGGAAGTGGTAAGTTGGAAATATTAAGCTTACTATGTTGATAATACTATCTGATACATCAAATTATGTGTATACAACTTGTGAAAAATGTTTTTAAAATATGTTTAATTTTCACTTAGATATATCATCGGCAACAGCATCGTCACCTGCTGCACCAACTGCCGCTGCAACTGGCAGTATTCCCTATCCACAAGCTGTTTAAGGAATGCCTATGCCATATGGTGCCGGACCTAATGCCCCTTATCCATCATATGCACCACCACATTTATTAGAAAGCAAATAATTAATAAACCCATAATATTTTAATTTAAATATTTTTTTAAGTTGTTTATTACAAAATTTTTTGTTTTGGTCCAATTCAATTAATGAATTTTACTTTAGCGCAAAATGAAATTCAAAATTAGATACACAAGATTTTTCGTAATTATTAACACAATTAAGTTTTTGGTGTTTTTATTTATTACAATTACTTTTTATACCCTTCACCATCGTGAGAAGGGTATATATAAGTTTGTCATTCCGTGTGAAATTTCCACAATATAATTTTCCGACCCTATAAAGTATATATATTCTGGATCCTTATAGATAGCGAAGTCGATTAAGCCATGTCCGTCTGTCTGTCTGTCTGTCTGTCTGGATGTTGAAATCAGTTTTGTGAAGTCCCAAGATATGTTCGGGATCCAAACCTTCAATAATTCTGTCAGAAGTGCTTTCGAGAAGTTTGCTATTTAAAATCAGCAAAATCGGTTTAGGTTAACCAGAGTTATGAACCAATATGTGAGACCACCTCCATAAAAATTTGATATTTTTCGTCCATTTTATTGCAATATTTTGAAATATATTGCAGATAATACCATGAAATTTTGTATACGTTGTTTGTGCTATAAAAGAAGAAAGTGTGCAGAAAATAGTAAAAATCGGTCCATGATTTCTCATAGCCCCCATACAAATATATATATTCCCGAAATATGGCTTAATGATAAATAAATGCCTATAAAATTGGAATATCAAGACAAAATTCAGCAAAATAAGTTTTATACAAAAAGAAATCACAAACCGAAATTTTTTTTAGTTCGGTCCATATTTGACCATAGACCCCATATAAAGTCCACTTACAAAATTCACCTAAATACGCATAAAACAGATATAAATAATGTTAAACGGCTAAAATTTGACATAAATACTCTTTATAGGCAAATAAATTATTGTACTAAATTTTATGGTGATCGGCCCAGAAATGGTCATAGCCCCCATACAAAAATCTTCCCGAAATATTGCTCAATTATACATAAATGCCTACAAAATTGGAATATCAAGACAAAATTCAGCAAAACTAAGTTTTGTGCAAAAAGAAATCGCAAAACGAAATTTTTTTTAGTTCGGTCCATGTTTAACCATAGACCCCATATAAAATCCACTTCCGAAATTCACTTAAATACGCATAAAACAGATATAAATAATGTTAAACATCTAAAATTTGACATAAATACTCTTTATAGGCAAATAAATTGTTGTACTAAATTTTATGGTGGTCGGCCCACAACTGGTCATAGCTCCCATACAAGGACCACATCTGAAAAAGACATTTTTCCCTATATATATTGTATAAATATCGTTACCGACTCAAAACTTTGTACAGATCATGTACATATATACAAAAATCATTCCACACAATTTTGTAAATTTCGGTCTATTTTTAACCGTATGCCCCATATAAAGCCCTCTTCGGAAAATCCCTTTAATACTCATAAATCGCTTATAAATAAGGGTACCAATCCAAAATTTTACACGGATCATTTACATACATGCCTAAATCTAACTGCTGGATTTTGAGAATATCGGTTCATATTTGACTATATCCCCCACATAAGGTCCACTACCGAAATACACGTTAATACTAATATATATCTTAAATATACCGTTATTACGTTGAAATTCTACGTGAAATATCCCCATATGCATGAAAATAACTGTTCCAAAATTTAAGAAGATCGGCCCATAATTTTTAACAAAATCACTAAAACCGAATTGTACCCCTTTTTTTATACTCTGTTTGTTAAATTACACTGAAGATTATTATGAACATCAGACAGACTCTGTAAATTATGGTAAGAATTGGTAATTAAATCAATTAAAAATGGTAAAATTAGACAACATTTGAAAATATTTTACATAAATTATGTTGGTCGTAAAATTGTCTTTCAAACAATATACCAAATACTAATAAAATTTGCACTAAGACTGAATAGAAAACCCAGAATTAGGATATTCTAGTCTAGTGTAGTTTCTGTATTTCTTATTACGCTTAGGTGAAGGGTATTTAAGATTCGGCACAGCCGAATATAGCACTCTTACTTGTTTATTATAGCATAAAAGTATGTAGTAAGTTGTTTTTAAAACAAGTAAACACACATTTTAAACATAAAAATTATATATACCAATAAATAATGCAAATATTGTTAAACAAGAACGTGTATTTTTAGTTTAAAAGTATTTTCTATAATATTTGAAACGAAATTTAGCTATATTGTATGGCTTTATAAATCTTTCTGTTTATAGCGTTTAAAAAATTCCTTCTTAATCGAAAAACTTTGAGATTTGTATCGCTCAGGCGGAACTTTTTAATAATAATATCCATAAGAAATGATAAAACACTATCCAAGGTATCGGTGGAAATGGAAATCTGTATAATAATAATAAAAAAAATATAAAATAAAAATCTTCTTGAAACACACAAACAAAACTTACCATTTTATTATCAATTATGGCTTGATGGCAATTTAAAAGATATACTATTAAATCAAAGACTATAAATATATAAAGATGTTGCACTGCCATCAGGGCTGCCAGATGAATTTCGGAAAAAATCGTCAAAATCCCGATAAAAAAGAAAAAAATCGTCATTTCGTATTTTAAAAATCGTCAAAAAAATCGGGAAAATAAAAAGTCACTATTTCTAATATCATTTTGAAATTTTTATTTATCTTAGTCCACTTTCCCACTCTACAATTCTGAATCGTCAAGGCAAGTATTTTTGGATGAGAAGAGAAAACAGACGGTACTAGTCAATTTTCTTTTTTCTTTTGTTTTTTTCATGCATGTTGATTTGCATCAAAACGTACGAAAATTGAAGTGACGTGTGTGAATTAAATGGCAAGTTCAAAAGAGAATTGAACAAAAACTGGTCAGATAAAACTGAGGAGTGAACAAAGTATTTTATAAATAAATATCTAAATTTAGCATATTTTATCAATTCAGGGTAAATTACAAATATAGAATCCAATTCATCCATAAGATATGTAAACACTGTAATGGATTACACCAATGTACCATAATCAGAATAAGTAAAAAGTATCGTAAGAGAATTGTAAAACTTAATAGAACTACGAATTATTGTAAGAAGTGAATATTAACATTGAATGTAGTTTCTTCGTTATTTATAGGTAATTTAGGTTAAGAAATTAATTATTGTATTTTGTATGAATCAATAAAAACAACTTCGTTATTTATAGAGCAACAATTCACCTTTTTATTCACGAGGAAATACTTGGTAATTAATAGAAAAATAAATTTCAAAGAATTCCGTATTTTTGTTATTTAAATTTATTTGGCTGAATATTCTTTCGACGTTTTGTTGAAATAGGAGAAGTTTTTGTAGAATTTCCCTGTTGAAATTCAGAAATTGTTTGCTCTAAAAACTTTAGTTGATGGAATTCAGCATTTAAAATTGCTTTTTGTGTTTCCAGATAAATAAATAATTTCTGCTATCCTAACTCAATATTATTTGGAATTATACTTAAACGTAACAATTGTCAATAATTAAGAAATCAATACTATCATTTAGTTTTGTTTTTGAAATACTCGTATGTCATGTTCTTCTTAATATTTATTATATTAAATGAGAAAAATAGTTGTTGTCTCCAAAAAAGAGAGAATTTGGTAACAAAAACATTAATAAAACAAACAAATGATAGAAAATTTTAATAATTCAGAAAATCGTCATTTTCAATGAAAAAATCGTCAAATCGTCACTTTGCTATTTTTGTAACAAAAAATCGTCAAAATGACGATAAATCGTCAAATCTGGCAGCTATGACTGCCATACATTGTACTGTCAGTGCCAAATTTGTCGATGGCAAAACTACTACTGCCACTTATTGTACTCAGAAAACATATTATACTTAGAGAACGTATTATTTTCCATTCAGTCGTCGTTGAACAAGCGATGTGAACACATGCGGATGGTTATTGTCATTTTTTTTTCAGAAATTTATTAAGCATTGTTGTTGCTTCTTGTTGGACGAAGCATAGCAAACACACGCGATTCAATTACAATTGAACACGAAAAATAAAAAACTGCTTTAAATGAACTTATTTTTGATTATTTAACTGATTGTTCGACCTTTTCATTAATTAGACAATCTTATTTTTCGAGATTAAGGTCAGTTTTTTATTTTTATTTTTTTATTTTTCTATTTTTTCCAATATTTCGCTACACAATGTGTAGCATCTTCAGGGAAACAATAACAAAATTAAGAAATTTAATAACAATAAAAATATTTTTCAAAAAATAACAGTAATTGTCAGAATTTAAATATTACACAAACAGAAATATTGATATGAAAAATATTTTAGTTTTTAGTTTTTGTGTTTTTATAAATTAAGTGTCTATAAGTTTGAGCAACATTATCTGTATCTACTTTAAAATTGATTCTAAGATTTTTTGGTACATTAATAATTTCTAACATTTCTAACATATAACGACGTTTATAATTATTTTCTGTTTTCAAAACTGAAATGTTCTCAAAGTCGGGATAGTGATTCAAAGTTTTACAATGTGATGATAATGCTGTTTTTTGTGACGATATATCTCTATATTTTTGATCAGATTTGTGTCCAGCTATTCTAGTTTTTAATTTATTTTTAGTTGTACCTACATATACTTTGCTACATTTTTCACTGTTATTACCATTACATGGTATTTTATAAACTACGTTTGACATTTCTAATTTAGGTATCCTATCTTTTATCTTACTGAATAATCTACCTACTGTATTATACATTTTTGGAGCCATTTTATATTTGGTGTTATCAAATATATTAGATTTTTCTATTCTTTCGGATATTTTAGGTACATAAGTTAAAGATTTATATATTTTAGGTTCAGAAAATCCTTTTGTGTTATTCATTTTATTTTTGAATTGTCTTATTAATTTACAAATTATATTAATAGGGAAATTATTATCCTTTAATATCTTGTTAATCGTTTCTATATTTTTCTTGTGGAATTCCTTCTCACTTATTGTCAATATTCTCTCTATAAGATTTTTAGCTGTATTGATAATAATTCTTTTAGGATGTTTTGAATAGTAATTAATGATTCTTCCTGATGATGTAGGTTTTTGATACCAGTCTATTAATAATTTATTACCTCTCTTTATTATTACGTATTTTAAAATTTTGTATAATTGATAGCAGATATTTTCAATACAATAACAATATATATGAACAGAAAATAGGCCTTCCAATGGGATCACCAGCTTCTCCAATTATTGCTGATATTGTCATGGAAAAATTACTTGACACTTGTATTGAAAAATTGATTATAAAACCAAAAGTTTTAACAAAATATGTAGATGATTTGTTTTGCATAATTTCAGAAAGTGAAATAGAATATATATTGATGATTTTTAACTCTTTTCATCCAAATATTAAATTTACTATGGAAAAAGAATGTAATTCTATACTTCCTTATTTAGACACTTTAATAATAAAGAGAGGTAATAAATTATTAATAGACTGGTATCAAAAACCTACATCATCAGGAAGAATCATTAATTACTATTCAAAACATCCTAAAAGAATTATTATCAATACAGCTAAAAATCTTATAGAGAGAATATTGACAATAAGTGAGAAGGAATTCCACAAGAAAAATATAGAAACGATTAACAAGATATTAAAGGATATTAATTTCCCTATTAATATAATTTGTAAATTAATAAGACAATTCAAAAATAAAATGAATAACACAAAAGGATTTTCTGAACCTAAAATATATAAATCTTTAACTTATGTACCTAAAATATCCGAAAGAATAGAAAAATCTAATATATTTGATAACACCAAATATAAAATGGCTCCAAAAATGTATAATACAGTAGGTAGATTATTCAGTAAGATAAAAGATAGGATACCTAAATTAGAAATTGTTGTGTATTTTCAAGTGTCTATATCAGAATGTCTTTATTCATTACCAATAGTAGTTGATTATCTGGTTACTGTTTACAATCCATATGACAGTGTTGCCAGATATATATATTAAGTAAATTATAAAGTTATTATTATGATTAATACTAATGTATGATATATACAACATCTTCCCTCTTAAAGATAAGGAAATATGAAGATAAATACAATGTATTATTATGCAAAAATAGGTATAAATAAAATACAGCTTATAAATAAATATGAAGATAAATACAATGTATTATTATGTAAAGATAGGTATAAATAAAATACAACTTATAAATTTAGCTTTTTTGGTTGTCTTACAATTCTACCTTTCCTCGTAACATAATCTTGGCAGTCACTGTTTACAGCGACTGTTGATTCTGTGCAGGTTTTATTATTTTCTTCTACTTCATTGCTTTTTTGATTTTTAACTGTTATACTATCTGGTGTTTTCTTAATATGGTCTTGGTTTCTTCTATAAAGATTGTCATTGCTGTCCTGAACAATAAATGAATTTGGCTCTTTGCATGAAAAATTTCTGATGCTGCGTTAATGCCGACTGGCAATCTTAAAAATTGATAACGTCCAAAAGGCGTGTTAAAAGTACATAGTTTTGAAGATCTTTCGTTTAATGGAATCATCCTAAACCCACTGTTTGCGTCAAGCGAAGTAAAAAAT
This sequence comes from Bellardia pandia, assembly GCA_916048285.2. NCBI lineage: Eukaryota > Metazoa > Arthropoda > Insecta > Diptera > Calliphoridae > Bellardia > Bellardia pandia. Next base: position 81,391,809 of record OU696532.1, on the reverse strand, counting down.
TTTGAACCATTTAGTTTTGCTTTGCAATCTTCGATATTGGGGAAAGGATAATGTGGTCTCAAAATAGCTTTGTTTAAATGTCTGGGATCTAAACACAGTCTCAAACTTCCATTTGGTTTTGATACAAGAACAATAGAATTAACCCACTCTGTTGGTTCAGTAACCTTTTTTATAATATTTAAACTCTCCATTCTATCCAATTCTGTTTTCAACCCATCATATAATTTAAATGGAATTTTTCGAGGTGGTTCTACTACTGGAGAAATATCTTGTCGTACTTGCAAATCACATTCTTCATATAAAAGCCCAATACCAGAAAAAACATCAGAATACTTTTCAATAATATTATTCAAAGTTAAAATATTTACATTTTTTATCAAATTCATTTCTATGGCTGACTGAATACCGATAATATTTTTACACTTCATATCTACAACAAAGAATTTCAAAATATGCGTCTCATTTTCATAAACAACGCTTAGTTTTATAGTTCCCAGAACTGCCAATTTTTCACCACTAAATGTAAAAATATTAACAACAGTATTCTTTAATAAATTTAGAAAATTTAACTTTTTAGCAATTTCCTTTGAGATTATATTGGCTTGCGCCCCTGTGTCTACTTGACATTTTATTATGTTATTATCTACCTTTAGTTCAATATTCCATTCAGCTGCTGTTGTTTTTGTTGCTTTAGAAATGGCGCCAATAAATAAGTCTTCTTCTTCTTCACCATCGTCTTCATCTTCGCTATCTCTTTTTATGCTAATGTTTTTAACGAAACGTTTTTTTACGAAACACATTTTTGCAAAATGGCCACTTTTACCACAGTTGTGACATTTTGCACCCTCTGCCGGACATCTGTTTTTGTGGGTTTGACCACAACGGGTACAGATAGTATTTTGTTTGTTATTTTGCTGTTTGTTGTATGCAGAAGATTTTCTTCGTATCATGTTGACAAACGGCTCATCATCCTGAGTGTCTTCCAGTTTCAATGCATTTTCCTTGGCTATTGCTATGGCTTTAGCAATAGAAACTGCCTTTTCCAATGTAATATTCCCTTCAGCCAACAACCTCTCACGAATATTTCCAATTTTTTGAGATAAGCCACACGTAAATATGTCTCGGACTAGATCTTCTCTTAACGTTCCAAATTCACAGTTTAAGCTCAAGTTTTTTAATATGGTGACATACTCATCAATTGTTTGATTCGGTTGCTGTTTGCAAATAAAAAATTTGTGACGCTCCATTGCAATGTTAACCTTTGGTATAAAAAATTTTTCAAACTTGTCTACCAAGCATTTATACTCAATAGAGTCGATGTCTTCATTAAATGAATAAAAAATTTCCAAACATTCGCCTCCCAAATGGTGTAAAAGCAAAGCCACCTTACGCCGATCCGTTTGCGTCTCCAAATTTGAGGCTGTCATAAAAATTTTAAATTGTGTGTACCACATTTTCCACTCTTTCGCTAAATTTGCAGCTTTTAGGTTAATTGGCGACAACGTCGTTGCAAAAAATTGTCCACCCTCTACCAGCTTCATTTGCGAAGAACCTGGTAAATTTTGTCCATCAGGCATTTTTATTTTATTTTGACCTTCTATACTTTTATATTTTTCAACTTTATATAAAATTTTTTTTTTTTTTTAACTCTTTTAATAATTTTATTTTTCCAATCCCACTCTGACACCATGTTGTGTATTTTCAAGTGTCTATATCAGAATGTCTTTCTTCATTACCAATAGTAGTTGATTATCTGGTTACTGTTTACAATCCATATGACAGTGTTGCCAGATATATATATTAAGTAAATTATAAAGTTATTATTATGATTAATACTAATGTATGATATATACAACAGAAATGTCAAACGTAGTTTATAAAATACCATGTAATGGTAATAACAGTGAAAAATGTAGCAAAGTATATGTAGGTACAACTAAAAATAAATTAAAAACTAGAATAGCTGGACACAAATCTGATCAAAAATATAGAGATATATCGTCACAAAAAACAGCATTATCATCACATTGTAAAAATTTGAATCACTATCCCGACTTTGAGAACATTTCAGTTTTGAAAACAGAAAATAATTATAAACGTCGTTATATGTTAGAAATGTTAGAAATTATTAATGTACCAAAAAATCTTAGAATCAATTTTAAAGTAGATACAGATAATGTTGCTCAAACTTATAGACACTTAATTTATAAAAACACAAAAACTAAAAACTAAAATATTTTTCATATCAATATTTCTGTTTGTGTAATATTTAAATTCTGACAATTACTGTTATTTTTTGAAAAATATTTTTATTGTTATTAAATTTCTTAATTTTGTTATTGTTTCCCTGAAGATGCTACACATTGTGTAGCGAAATATTGGAAAAAATAGAAAAATAAAAAAATAAAAATAAAAAACTGACCTTAATCTCGAAAAATAAGATTGTCTAATGAACTTATTTTTGTTTTTTCTCAAAATAACTGTTCTAAAAATATATTATAATATTGATAATTGTTATTTATGGTCCCTGATATTTTTTCTTAAGGTGTTTATATCTGGCAAAACTCTTTCCTTTTTTTTCTTATTTTTAGCGTTTGACAATATGTTTGCTGGGAAAATTCTCTCACCAATACATCTTCATTTTTGAGTACCACTGATATTCATACATATGTACCCTGCCAGCAATTGGAAGTTTCTTTCATCGTCCATCGTCAAAGGCGTTACGTCTTACTCACTTCCAGACGTTAATTGGAAGATAACAATAACAATTTACATTGCAGTCGTCTTTTAATCATCCAGACGACGTTTGGAAGATTGTTTGTTGTTTACAACACCAGCCGAAAATGACATGCCCCGTTATAAAATAAATGAAAAGAATGCCAAAAAGAAGTTTTCGACATCATCGAAATTAGTTTTATTTTGTCATTTGCTGTAGTCGGTCAGTGGTAAAGTGTGGTTTTGTTTTGTTATTGTTGTAGTTTTTACATATTTGTTATCCCATAGTCAATATGAGTGTATTATGTATCTGTAAAGGCAAACAAAAATCAAAAGCAAAAAAGAGGCGAATAAAATAACTTCTGGAAGTTACGCTGAATTGACTTCTGGAAGTTACTTCCGGGGGGTACAACTTCTCAATACGGAAGACACTTCTACGATCAGAAAATGGTATCGCAGAAGATGAGTTTCAACTTCTTAGCGTCACTTCTGAGTCACTTCCGCAATAGAAAATGTTGGCAGGGTATGTACATACATATATTGCCGAATCAAAACACATACAAACTTAAAGAAGTCTTGTTTTCACAAAATGTATGTGCAAATAACATGTAGAAAATTAAGTGTTACCGTTTGTGTTATTGTAGGGTAAGAATACGTGTTTTATTGTTGTAGAAATGAAACTATATCGATTCGTACCGAAATAAAAACCCTTTATTATATAAATATTTAGAATTACATATTTAGAGAGAAATAAAACTAGCAAATTATGAAAATAATCACTTAATTATTACATACATTAATTAAATACCATAATTAAATTTTAAAATTTAGTAGTAATTTTGAAGCATTATTTTAAAACAAATTTTGCTGCAAATTATATTTACATTTGGTTACTATGGTAAAAATATAAAAAAATACATACAGTTTTTGATTTACCGTTATTTTTACTCATCACATTTTGTGTTTATAATGCAAACAACTGAGAACAAGCGTCGGTGTGAGTTTGTTTTATTGTTTTTGCAGCACAATTGTGCATTGAAAATGAAGATTTGGTTAGTTATGTAAACTTTACATTTAAAAGTGTTCATAAAATTGTAGTGCATCGCTCTAATAACACGTTTAATAAATAATTAAAATCATAATGTAGCGAAAACATAAAAAAATATCGTCTTTATCAGGCACCAAGTGTTGTTTACCGCATTGTGGCAAATCCAAAAGAAGTGTTCCAATCTTAAAAATCTTTCGTTTCCCATATCTTAACGCCATATTGCTTAAAGCATGGTTAGAAAATTGCAATTTTGACGAATGTTTTCTAGAAAGATCACGGACTTTATACATATGTATGTGAAAGACATTTTTCGCCAGACTGTATTGGAAAGAAATATTTGAAGCGAGGTGCCGTGCCAACGTTGAACTTAACCGGCAAAAACGAGGAAACAGGTATAGAAAAAGGAAACAATTTCGAAAGTGAGGATGTTGACTTTTATTTATATAAATCTTCACCACGTAAACGTAAGAGATCGGAGTCACCATCATTATGCACAAATTGTCAAAAAAGTTGTAAAAATGAAGAATTTTATCGAAAGAAATATTTTAATATGTTTAAAAAACTTAAAGCTGAGACGCAAAAAAATAAAAATTTAATGAAAAAAAAACGAAAGTTTAAAAAGAACTGTCAAAACCTTAGAAAAAAAAGTAATGAACACAAAATCTATTGAAGCCGAAGTTGACAAATTAAACATCAATTCAAACGAAAAAACTTTATGTAAAATGCTTATAAAACAAAATAGGAAAACAACTGCGCGTTGGGATGATCATGAGATAAGTTTTGCACAAAGTATTTATTATCGATCTACTTCCACATACTTATTTTTACGAAACATATTAAAATTAAACTTTCCATGTCCTTCGTCTCTAAGTAGATGGAGCATTATAAAAAATTTGCAGCCAGGCAAAAATTTATATATATGCATATATATAATGCACTCAAAGCAACAGTTCAAAAGCTGCAACCTTTTGAGAGAGAATGCATTTTAATTTTTGATGAAGTATCCATCAGAAAAAATTTCACATATAATAATTGTGCAGATGTTATAGATGGAGTTGTAGATCTTGGATATGAGCGAATGAATGAAATTGGTTCCCAAGTTTGCGTGTTTATGATAAGAGGACTTATAAAAAATTGGAAGTTTGTTTTAAATTATGTTGTTACTGATACTTCGATAAAAGCTGATATATTAAAAAAACTTGTGCGTGGACTAACGTGTGACCAAGGTCCTAACAACAGAAAATGTTACAAGATGTTGGGCGGATCCACTGATAAACCTTATTTTCTTTACAAAAATGATAAAATATACTTAATGTACGATATTCCCCATATTTTTAAGTCGATCAGAAGTCGATTTGAAGTTTGTAAAATTCATATAAAAGTCTTCGAAAAAATATTTTTAAAAAATAAAGCAATAAAAAACATAAAAACATTTGTTGTTGACCAATGCGTAAGTTGCACCAAAGATACAATTTATTCCTTTTGGTTTGATGAGAATAACGAATGTTATAAACACAGAATGGATATGCTTAATTTACTAGTTCTTATTTTACTACGGAAGCATGCCACATGGGAAACATACAAATACAAATTATCCAGTACAGAAAAAGTTAAAATTTTGAAACACTGATAATAAATTTAATAAATACTAAACAAAAAAACATTTCTGTTATTACAACTTCATTCTATACAGAAGTTCATAATTGAACTGTCTATAAAATTATATATGGTAAGTAGATACAAACATACATAATTGAATAGTCTAAAAAATAGCATTATACCTAATTCGGTGCGAATCGATATAGTTTTGTCTGTACAACAATAAAACACATACTCTTACCCTACAATTACACAATCGGTCACATTATTGACGAAAGTTATTTGCACAAAAATTGTAAGAAACAAATATTCTTTTGTTAGGTTTTTGCTTTATTTTTACATTTTTAATGCAATGTACAACACACACATGCATACACATGCACACAAACAATGATAAGTGAGAATTAAAAGATCTTATACTCAACAAGAGAACGACAGATTGTTACGCTCTTTCATCATCATGAGGAAGCACAAAATTTTGTCAATTTTAAAATTTAAAATTTAAATACACTGCGTGCAACATCTTTATATATTTATAGTCTTTGCTTGAACTGAATACTATTTTAAGAAACCCCTTAACACAACAAGAAAAGTAAAAAATAAGTAACGGCATTTTACTGTTTGAATTCAACAACAAAATCCCATACATGCTGGTCGTATGTAGACTTTTGTCAATGCTTTTTGTTTGTTTATTATTTTTATTAAATAATTTTTAAGCTTGAGGTCACTTTTTTGTTTTTTATAAAAGATTTTTTAATTCTTATATATAATTCACTCAATATTTCGATTTCCTTTGGAAATCTTCTTCAGGAGTTAATTTAATATTATAAAAATTTTCTATGTGTAAAAATTTTTTGATATAAGTTTGAAAGGGGTTGACAAAATTGAAAACATGTTTTACAGAAAAATAATTTTAAATTTTCGATAATAACATTTTGAAAATATAACATTTTTTAAATATGTACATAAATTGTGTTAATTTCTCCTATTGTTAATATTTATATTTTTGTTCAATAGGTGTCTGTAATTTTGAGCTAAGTTTTCTGTGTCTTTCTTAAAATTTATCCTTCTTTCTGATGGTACATTATTTATATGTAACATTTCCAACATGTATCTTCGTTTTGTATGATTTTCTGTGTTCAATATAGATGTGTTATCAAAATCTGGGTAGTGGTTAAAATCTCTACAATGGGTTGATAAAGCTGTTTTTTGTGTTGAATTATAATTTCTATATTTCTGGTCATGTCTATGTCCTGCTAATCTAGTTTTAAGTTTTGTCCCTGTTGTTCCTATATATATTTTGTTACATTGCCCGTTACTATTACCACCACAAGGAATTTTATATACTAAATTTGACATATCTGTCTTTTCTAATCTATCTTTAGTTTTTGTGAATAATCTTCCTACATTATTATTTACCTTATGTGCCATTTTGTATGTTGTTTTGTTATATATGTTTAAATGTTCTATTCTTTCTGAAAATCCAGGTATATATGATATTGACTTATAAATGTTTGGTTCTGAAATTCCATTATTAATATAGGATTTCTTTGTATTAAATTGTTTTATTAATCTGCAAATGAGTTCATTAGGAAAACTATTATCTATTAATATATTTCTAATTATTTCTTTATTTTTCTTATGAAATCTAATGTCACTAATTGTTAATATTCTATCTATAAGATTTTTAGCAGTGTTTATAATAATTCTTTTTGGGTGTTTTGAGAAATAATTTAAAATTCTTCCTGATGAAGTTGGTTTTTTATACCAATCAAATACTAAATTATTTCCCCTTCTTTTAACTAATATGTCTAAATATGAAATTGAAGAATTTAATTCTTTTTCAATAGTAAATTTTATATTCTGATCAAATGAGTTGAATGTTGATAATAAATTATCAATTTTATTGTCTTCAATTATTATGAATAATTTTTAAAATTTACATTACAATAACAATTTTTTTTTTGGGCATATCAATAAAAATAGATTACAAACAAAACTACATCATTATGTTTTTTTATTCCGCGCTAATGTTCTCATAAAATGTCCAATATTGTGGTCGTATGTAGACTTTTGTCGGCCACTGTATATAAATTTTAAATTAATTTTAAGAAAAACTTACAGCTCCTTTAATTGTACTAAATGGACACTTGGCTATTAAAGTCAACAGTCTTAAGATGTTAGAGAAATTGGGTTCCTCCACATTTTTGGCTATGGTTTTATGTAACAGCAATAAATCCTCATTGGTTTTATTGCCAATTATCATCTTAACCGCCGATTCTAAGGTTTTGTTGCAAAGTTGTTGTTTTAGCTTTGCTAAATCTTTTAAATCCTCATTAATTTGCGACCAGTAGTGGGTTAAAACAAATTCGATTTCATTTTGATATAGCATGGAGATTGCGATAATCCATCTGGAAAACAATGCACCAAATTAATAATTAATTTTTAGCTTAAAAAATATTTAACTTACCGAATGTTCTATATAAATTTTGTTAATACGTCTAAAATCTTCATCCACTTCAAGCTTAAACTTTTCGTTTTCTTTTGAATCCCCTTCTGGTTAGGAGGTTTCCTTTGTCTTATTTGCTTTTGGAAAGTGGAAAAATATCATTGATATTTTTATATATATGTATATATATGTATGTATGTATATTAAGATAAAAGGCCCAAAAAAGAAATAAGTACATTAAGGACATTATTGATAATTTTAATCACTTACTCAGTTTGAGATTCTTTTTCTCTCTGAATTTGCCTATTACACTTTGAAGCTGCAGTATTCGAAAATTCTTCCATGGATAACCCTAAAGGCAAAACACTATGCATTGTTTTGTTTTGCTGCTGCACTATCGGCATAGCGTTGGGCATTAACAAACAACGAATTCCCGCAGATATAATGTCGGAGGGGGAGAAGTGGTCAATGCAAATAAAGCTGCTTGGAGTAAGATTCTTTTGGCATAACTTACTCCACTGTTCTCTTTTTCTTGGGTCTTGAGGAACCTTAAAGAAGGGACCACTTCCAGCTACTCCTTTTTTACGGCATAAGATGCAGCAACGCATTTTTCTGCAGCAAAAAAATATTCACTTTTAAAGTGGAATCTTAATATTTATCTTACAAAAAATACTTACATTTTTAGCAAAACAACTAAAAAACAAACACACTATTTTATATAATAAAGTTTTAAACTATTTAACGCAGATAAAACAGCGACAAAAACTCACTTTTTCAAATACAAAATAATTTTTTAAAGTTTTTTTTTATATAAACTTTGACTATTTGTAAACAACTTTTTGACATTTTCAATTTCACCATGAATAATCAGCTGGCGCTATGCTGTCACCTAGTATAAATTCACCTTGGTTATTTGCTACTGGATAGCAGTAGCAAAATATAATAACTGTTGGCATATGTAGGTTTAAAAAGCAAAGTCACAAATCAACATATTTTGGATTATCTACCAGTCATTTGTTTTCCAGTAGAAACATCTGTACGAGATTTTAAGTTTTTTTAAGTTAAAATTACTTTAATATTTGGTTAAACGGAATGAAACACCTTATTTTTTATTCAACCGTTATTTTAATTATTAAATACTAAATTTGATATATTACAATATAATTTGTTTTTAAATTGTTCTGTTAACAGCGAGGCAGTAAAAGCAAGTGAAGTTCAATAATTATTTAATATAAAAAAGAACCCAAAGAAGTGCGGAATAATATTCAAATATAGCTTACTCATATTACATATTAACCCTTATCCTATGTAAGTGGGTCAAAACCAAAAAAACTACTTTTATTTTGCATTATTTTGAAAAGTTATTAATATATTGTGCTGAAACTTCGTGACTTTTAATCATTCGAGAAAATGTATAGAATGCAAAAACAAAAATAATCCTATCTCCTAACAGTGTCACCATAAAAAAAGTTGCGTATAACGTGGGTCAAAATTGCCCAATACAAATTGCATGACAGTTTTTACATTTATGTGTGTATCTACTTCATTGATGGACATTTCACCAAACAATTGTTTATAATCAACGCCCCCTTTTTCTTATGCTCTTCAGTTTAGTCGCTCAAAAGAGAGATTTTTTTCCAATTACAGTCGGTAATATAAATGGAAATATAAACTTTAGACTTTGGCGAATGCACATGTTAGCTTGATGCTTAAAGATTTTTTTACAATTTCAGTGGTTGATATAAATGGCAATGCAATTAAAAGATTATTTTATGATAAACAATGCGTTTGGAAACGTACAATGTCTTTTATGTCATCAAATATTTAAAAAATATAAAAAAAATTTTTCGGATCTAAAATTCATTTGTAGTAAACAACGTAATAAAATTAGTTCTATGTCTTTGAAACATATACTGCTCTTACGAAACTCTCATGACAGCATTAATGTAGACGATTTCGTTTAATTTAATTCCTCATACGAAAATCTTTGTGACAACTTTTGCTTGTCACAGTACTTTAAATAACTCTCACATTATCTCACTAATACAAGTGTAAAACGATTTTGTCCACCTCTGATCTACTTGTACATAAAAACTACCGTTATTTTAGAAATAAGAATTTTACTTTACTATGAATAGTTGTTAGTCTGAATACAATTTCAAAGCGTGCGGATATTGTGAAAAATGTCGCGATTGCACGAAAATGAAATTCATGATTTGTTATGATTGGCAAGTTTACTGAGGACATACTAAGAGCTGTACATCACGCCTCCACATACGACGTTGAGTGCAGAAGTGGGACAAATAGAACTTATTTCGCTGAACTCGATCATCTCCTGTCAGAAAAAAGAAGAGTTAGAAGAGAGTGGCAAATTCACAGGTCTCCTGAACTGAAAGACAGATATACTAAGACAATTCTTAGAAACCCAAAGAACGGCCTCACTTCTGACTTATGGAGGGCGGCAAGAGGTTTAAAAAGACCAGTGAGAGGAAAACCTCCTTTGTGAAATCCGACTGGTGACTGGGCTAGAAATAATTCCGAGAAAGGGACATTATTTGTTAACCATTTGAGAAATCTGTTTACTATAAACAACTTAAATAATAACGAATCTGATTTGCCACCACTTGTTATAAGGCCTCCTGTACCCCTAAGACTAAACTTTCGTGATGTCCAAAACGCTATTGGTACTCTGAACCTTAGAAAGGCTCCAGGTATGGATAAAATCAGCAATAAAATGCTTGTGGAGTTACCTCGTGTAGCAAGAAGAATTATCCTCTTTATCTTCAACGCTATTTTACGCCTAGAATACTATCCTGCAGATTGGAAGGTGTCTATGATCACTATGATTCCTAAGTCAGGGAAGGACCACACCAAAGTGGAGTCATATAGGCCAATTAGTCTACTGCCGACAATTTCTAAACTGTTCGAAAAATTGTTAATGACTAAGTTGACTCCAATTCTGAATGACACTGAATGTATTCCTAATCATCAATTCGGCTTCAGAGCTAAACACAGTACCATCGAACAAACACACAGATTGGTAAATGTGATAAGAGGGTCGTTTGAAGACAAAAAATACTGCTCCGCCCTTTTCATTGATGTGTCGCAAGCGTTCGACAAAGTTTGGCATGACGGTTTAATGCACAAAATAAAATTAACTCTGCCTGCTAACACCCATAAACTCATGGAAAGTTATTTATACGGTCGCAAATTTAAAATCAAAGAAGGTGATTTTTTAAGTACCGCTCAGCCAATTGAATCAGGTGTGCCACAGGGTAGCATACTGGGTCCTACTTTATATTTGATATATGCCTCCGACATGCCGTCAGACCCCAAAATCCATACGTCAACTTTTGCAGACGATACAGCCTTTATCAGCGTCCATAAGGACCACCAAGTTGCATCACAGAATTTGCAGAATTATGTTTATAAACTAGAGAATTGGCTTGAGCTTTGGAAAATCAGGGTTAACGAACAGAAATGTATTCATATAACTTTCACATTGCGAAAAGATACATGCTCGTTCATCAGAATAAATAATCAAATTATCCCGCATCACAATGAAGTCAAATACCTCGGAATCCACCTCGATCGTCGTTTAACTTGGAAGTCTCATATCGACGCAAAACTTACCCAGATGAGATTAAAAGCAGTGCAAATTAATTGGCTAATCGGCAGAAATTCTACATTAAAGTTGGATTGCAAACTTTTGTTGTACAATGCAATTCTAAAGCCAATCTGGTGTTATGGAATTCAATTATGGGGTACTGCCTCAGCATCCAACATTGAAAAAATTCAAAGGGGTCAAAATAAGATTCTACGTACAATTACTGCAGCTCCATGGTATGTTAAAAATTCTCGAATCCACAAAGATCTAGGCATTCCTTTGGTGAAAGTCGAATTTACAAAACACGCCTCAAAATATGTCGGCAAACTTGAACACCATCCAAACCCACTTGCACGAGACATCCTTAACTTTACTGGCCATGTTCGGTTGAGAAGGAGGGATACCCTTGCTTTAACTCAAGCGCAAAACAGATGACTGGATCAGTGGATATAAATTTTTTGTAGTATCATAATATTTTGTCTAGCACTGGCTGGACTTATTATTTTCTTTTAGTATTAAGATTCGAAAACTTATTGTCATTTCATTTCTGAAGATCCAATAAATAAATTAAATGTATTAAAACAAAAAAAAAAAAAAAAAAAAAAAAAAAATATTTTGAAATTTTGTCTAATTTTCACTATTTTTAATTGATTTACTTACCAATTCTTACCAAAATTTACAGAGTCTGTCTGATGTTCATAATAATCTTGAGTGTAATTTAACAAACAGAGTATAAGAAAATAGGTTCAATTCGGTTTTAGTTGTTTTGCTCAAAAAAAAACTTCATCAAATAGGGCTTTTAGAGGAGATGTCAGCAAAAAAAAATTTGTTGGCGGTCACGCCTATTTTCGAGGGGGCGGGCCCGCAAAGTTGAAAATATATGGGCCTATATCTCGGGAACTACTGGGTGCTTTAATACATTAAATAAAAGGTATTAAAAATACCTTTCCAACGATATATATCATGATTATAAAATATGGACCGAATATAGGTTAAATCCCAAAGGAATATTTTTTGACCCGAATTTTTGTTTTTTGAAAATGGTTTTTATATGGCAGCTATGACAAATTATGGGCCGATCTTCTTAAATTTTGAAACAGTTATTTTCATGCATATGAGGATACTTCACTTCGAATTTCAACATAATAACGCTATATATACGATATATATTAGTATTAACGTGGATTTGGAGAGTGGCCCTTATGTGGGGGATATAGTCAAATATGGACCGATATTCTAAAAATCCAGCAGTTAGATTTAGGCATGTATGTAAATGATCCGTGTAAAATTTTGGATTGGTACCCTTATTTATAAGCGATTTATGAGTATTAAAGTGATTTTCGGAAGAGGGCTTTATATGGGGCATACGGTTAAAAATAGACCGAAATTAACAAAATTGTGTGGAATGATTTTTGTATATATTAAAATGATCTGTGCAAAGTTTTGAGTCGGTACCGATATTTATACAATATATATAGGGAAAAATGTCTTTTTCAGATGTGGTCCTTTTATGGGAGCTATGACCAGTTCTGGGCCGACTACCATAAAATTTAGTACAACAATTTATTTGCCTATAAAGAGTATTTAGGTCAAATTTTAGCCGTTTAATTTATATCTGTCTTATATGTATTTAAGTGAATTTTGGAAGTGGACTTTATATGGGGTCTATGGTCAAAGATGGACCAAACTAAAAAAAAATTTCGTTTTGCGATTTCTTTTTGTATAAAACGTATTTTTGCTGAATTTTGTCTTGATATTCCAATTTTATAGGCATTTATTTATCATTAAGCCATATTTCGGGAATATATATATTTGTATGGGGGCTATGAGTAATCATGGACCGATTCTTACTATTTTCCGCACACTTTCTTCTTTTGTCATACAAACAACGTATACAAAATTTCATGGTATTATCTGCAATATATTTCAAAATATTGCAATAAAATATACAAAAAATATCAAATTGTTATGGAGGTTGTCTCACATATTGGTCCATAACTCTGGTTGGCCTAAACCGATTTTGCTGATTGTAAATAGCAAACTTCTCGAAAGCACTTCTGACAGAATTATTGAAGATTTGGATCCCGAATATATCTGGGGACTTCAAAAAACTGATTTCAAGAGACAGACAGACGGACATGGCTTAATCGCCTCCGCTATCTATAAGGATCCAGAATATATATACTTTATAGAGTCGGAAAATTTTTTTGTGGAAATTACACACGGAATGACAAACTTATATATACCCTTCTCATGAAGGTGAAGGGTATAATAACTGTGTATGCTTTAAGTGCATTGTTCACACTAGGCATGAAATTAGAAATAAGAAAATTAACTTAGTTAATTAAAAGAAGATAAATAGTAAATGTGTGCAATATATATATAAAGATTGTAATTAAAGTTGTTCGCCAACATTCTCCCCCACTAAGGACGACAGTACTTAAACCGAGGAAGAATCATCATCATCAATATTGTGAGGATTGTAACCGTTCTCTAAGGCATCAAAACACATTTGAGGTGGAAAGGGCAATTTTAGAAATTGGCCGTTTAAAAATTTTTCCGTTTGAAAATAGAGTCACCACCCTTACACAACCACCTTTGCCGGGATGAATGTTTTTGACACGAGCAAGCGGCCATTCTCTAGGAGCACCTCTTTCATCAAATACGACCACTAAATCACCAATTTTTTTTGTGGTTTGTGTTATTTTGAGCCACTTGGGTCTAGCTTGAAGTCGACATAACCATTCGTTAGCCCAACGTCGCACAGTTGCGCCCGTAGAGCAAACGAGGTTGCAAAAATCAAAATGTTCATGAGCGCCGACGAGGTTTTGAATAAAGTTTTGAATAAACCCATGTTATAGGAAACTTTTCAACGATTTCAAATCTGCCACTCTTAATAATATCACATTTTTAGTTTAGAAGATATAACCGTTCAAAGTTGACCGACTTTCGGTTTTCAAAAAAACACACAATTTTTAGTCAATTTGTTGCGATTTCAGGTGTAATATCAAGAAAAATAGGTAACGAATCCCCATATTTTTTCTTTGTATTGATTGATGTATTTATTAAATGTATAATGATAAAAAAAATTACCTGTTTGCTTTGTGTTTCTCCTGGTAAATCACTATTTAAAAACTATCCGTTTTTCACTATTTTTCAACTTTGACGGAAAATAAAAAAATGTAATTTTTTTCTTTGGCCAGAGTGATGAATTTAAGATTGTTATTTTTTAAGCTAGAATGGCCTAAATTTGTTTAATGTAAATAAAAATCCAATTTTTTAATTACAATATTTTTCCCGACGTTTCGTCGATTGTTTGTCGACTTTTTCAAGGGATATATTGTTGCCATCACTTGAGCTGATACATATTAAAAGTCTAGATATTAAGTATTAAAATTTATTACATATACTCCTGGATACATCTAGGACTTCTTAATGTTTTAAAAAAATAAAAAAAAAAAGATTTCATATTACAATCCTTTGAAAAAGTCGACAAACAATCGACGAAACGTCGGGAAAAATATTGTAATTAAAAAATTGGATTTTTATTTACATTAAACAAATTTTGGCCATTCTAGTTTAAAAAATAACGATCTTAAAAAAATGTAAATTTTTGCATATTTGCCATATTTGCAAAACCTGTTCTATGATTATTTCTTTACATAAGTGTTATGTATGACATCGCCAGTTAAGATCAACACAGTGGAAACATTGAGAAAAAACACCATAATACTTTTTACTTACTTCTCATTCTGTATTAACCTCACTTCGTTTGTAGTTGTTCATTTTTTACTTACTTAGCACATGTTTCAATAAAGACATAAGTAAACGCTAATAAAGTATTTTATTTCAAACTGAGGTACATAAAAGTGGTGTCAGAAGTGTTTTAAAATGCCACTGGATGAAGAAGAAACCAAACAAATAACTACTATTTTCGCAGATGCATTACGGGAGGCTGTTTCTCAAGCAACACAAGCAGCCGTCTCAGCAATGTCACAACACCGACAAGGAGAAGATGGAAATACTGCCTCTACAAATATACTACCTAAACCTCCGGCTTTTAGCATTGGGAAATTTAACGGAACAGAAATGTCGTCAGTTGAAAATTATTTCGAGCGGTTCGATTTGGCACTGAATCTCAGCAAAATACCAAAGCCTGATCACCGGAATAATGCACGAGTTCATATGGGGATGCATCTTAATGAAGCTTTGAAATTTCTTATTCACCCGAAAGAACCGGATAGTTGTACTTACGAGGAATTGAAGAAAATATTAATTGGACACTTCGACAAAAGAAGAAATAAATACACGGAGAGTGTAAAATTCCGCCAACTAACACAAAACAAAGGGAAATCAATTGGAAACTACGCACTTCGTTTGAGGCAGGCTGCCGCTCATTGTGAATATGGTGAAATTATTGATCGCATGCTGATCGAGCAATTAATTTTTGGTATTGAATCACGAATGTCTTGTGATGAAATTATTTCCAAAAACCCGGGTACTTTTAGAGAGGCATATGAGATTGCACATTCACTAGAAGCAACTCAACAAAAAGCGCCAGAGAATGATTTAGAGCAAACAAATAGACTAGGTTATGCACCAGAGAAAGAAAACAAAGAAAATGGTCAGAATGTTTATAAATGGAAGTGAAATCGAAATGGAAATAGATACAGGTGCACCGTGTGGAATTGTAGGCAGAAAATACCTTCGGATGTTAAAACACAATGGCATCCGGAAGACACAAAGGAAATTTTCAAGTTACTGGTCACCCAATCCCTTGTTTGGGTCGAATACCGGTAGTTGTAAAATTGGGTAAAACAATTCGGAAATTAAATCTTTATGTTATGGATGGCGATAACGATCCATTATTTGGACGAGAGTGGATCTCACATTTCATTAATGAGATAAATTGGTTCGAATTATTTTCATCCTCCGACAAAGTTAATTAAAAAAAATTGTCCTAACTTAATGCAACACAACAGCAAAGGCTACAAGCGCTGCTCCTAAAGTATAAAGACATGTTTGGCGAAAAGGCAGGTAAATTGAAAGGACCACCTGCAAAACTTCATCTCAAACCAGATGCGACTCCAATTTTTGCCAAGGCAAGGAAAATTCCTCTAGCACTTAGGGGAATGTATGCTGCAGAAATCGACGCAAAGATCGCATCGGGATTCTACCGGAAAGTAGACTATTCTGAGTGGGCGTCCCCTACTCACGTGGTGGCAAAAAGAATGAAAAAATCCGTATCACAGGTAACTATAAACCAACCCTTAATCCTCGAATGATAATAGATGAGCATCCAATTCCAAAGGCCGAAATGTTACTCAATAAAATAGGCGTTTCGAAAGTTTTTGCCATTTAGACATCACAGATGCTTACTCTCACCTGACAATTGATGAGGAGTTCGCTCATGCCCTTACCTTAAATACACCAACACACGGGTTGATAAGATATGGCGCTGTAAATATCCCCGAAGTTTGGCAACGGCGTATGGAACAAGTCTTATTCGGGCTGTCTAACGTCTGTAGTTTCTTTGATGACATATTGATTTATGCTTCAAATTTCGAAGATCGCTTAATTGTACTTCAGAATACGCCAGATAGACTCAAAAAACACGGTTTGAGCCTTAATAAGGAAAAATGTATATTTACTGCTTCCTCCGTAGAATTCTTTGGTCATAAAATCGATTCAAACGGTATACACAAATCGGATTCACACATGAAAGCTGTCAAGGAAGCTCCTATTCCCTCATCAGTCGAGGAATTACAATTATTTCTTGGAAAGGCTTGCTATCATTATCATCATTCATTTCAAACTTTTCGACTCGAAGCAGTCTGCTAAGAGAAATGCTTAAGAGGGAACAATTTAAATGGACACCCGAAGGTAACAATGCATACGAGGACATAAAAAATGCACTAACCTCATCAGAAGTATTATTGCCATGCAATCCAAATTTACCTTTATTACTAGCTACCGATGCGAGTAAAGTGGGTCTCGGCGCCGTCCTCTCTCATCGCCTGGAAAACGGACTGGAAAGACCAATAGCGTACGCTAGCCGCTCCCTATCAACAACAGAGTACCCACAAATGGATCGAGAAGCTCTAGCTATAGTCTGGGATGTGCAAAAATTTTTCCTATAGGTATACGCTCGCCACTGGACCCTAATAACCGACCACAAACCGTTGGCACAAATTCTCCACCCACACAAGTCGTTACCAATCAGAGAACAGAAAGAGACCATTCACATTTGCTAACCATTCGCAAATTCATTGCTTTTGCATTGCTTTTACTGGACAATAATAAAAATGTGCATTGCTGTTTGTTTACTCATTCCTTACTACTGTTTGCTATTTTACATTCCCTTTTTGTTATGCGGTTATACATCAAGCAACGAAATAATTCAATGCCACATGAAAAAACTAAAAACATTCACACCATTCGTCCAGTATTCCTTGCTTTCAGTGAATGAAAACATAAAGAAAGAGCAAAAACAATACAAAACCTAATGAGAAAATAAATATTTTTTGATTGTTGCTTTATGTGCGATTTGTTGACAGTAAACTAGTAAAGTTTGATATTTTTTGTTAGTATGTACAACTTATACAATCAGCTTTGAAACCATTCGTACCAATCGTTAATTATTCATTGCTTTTGGGAGTATACGTTTACATTTGTACAAGACATGCAATGCAAGCATCATTTTTCGTTACACTCCGTTTTGTGAATAATGACATGTATTGCTTTACGGAATTGATTTATGTTGCCAACATGAGGTTCGTTTTTTGTGATTGTATTCAAAATCTAAAATTAACCAGATTGTTAGGTGGAGTTGTAAGTCGACGATTAGGAGACCTACATTATGAAATCGCTTTCCAGGGGGAGATGTACAAACGTCATATTGACCAACTGAAGAATCGTATACAGGGTAATCAAACCAATTATTCTGGAGGAAGACAGGATCCGTAGCATTTAAACTACGAACGAAGACCAAATGTATGTCACGAGTATTCGACGCCACCCGAAGTGACGGGTAATAATTCAGAAGGAAGGAAGAAATCAACTGCACCACAGATTGTTACAACCCAGCCATCAGCAACTACTATTGAAACTACTCGAACACCAACCAATATGGGGAAAACAGTATCACCAGAAGAAGGCACCAACGCAACGGCGCACAGTGGCTGAAAATCGTTTTTCATTGGCCAAAATTCTGTAACTTTTGAACCGATCAAAATATTGAAGTAATTTTTTTTTTAATGAATAGATATTTAGTTCAGCTTGGCTCAGTTGTAATTACATTAAAATTGATTGATGACTTTTTAAGGACTTCTAGGTCAAAGTTGAACTTTTGATTTTTTTTAACTTTTGGAGTGAAATATGGGTTTATTTTTTTTATTTACATATTAAAAAATTTAATATTTGGAACTTAATAATAATTATAATTATTTTTTTTTTTTTGTGATAATGGAATTTTTTTAATGTTACACTCAAAAAAATTTTTACACTCAAAAAAATGTTTACACTGAAAAAAAATAGTAAAATTGACTGGAGATTTTGCTGTTACTACAGAAAAATTTATTCTTTTTTGCTGTCAGATTTGATAATTTTAAAAAACATTTTAAAAATAATAACTGCAATAGATTTTATTAGCATTTGTAACAATAGTAGGTTCTATTTATTATTATTTTTAACCGACTTCAAAAAGGAGGAGGTTATCAATTCGAATGGTATGTTGCTTTTTTTATGTTTGTTCCACGATAACCATTTCTGAACCAATTTTAAAAATTCTTTTTTTGTTTGAAAGGGTTTGCTTGCAGGTGGGTCCCATTTAATTTTCATGAAGATCGGACGGACATACGGTTTTTTATTTACCGTTATCTATATTTTTTCTGTGCTTCTCTTATAAATTGTTGAATAACTTCGTGATTTATGAATCAATTTTAAAAATAATTTTTTTATTTGGAAGATATGGCTTGCAGAAAAATATATTTAAGGTAAAAAAAATTAAAATTTCAGAAATTGATTGAGATATATCGGGGATATATAGCATAAACCGATTTTTAAGAATATATAGAATATGGGTGTCAAAATTTAGCTCTGTTAATGGGAAAACTTTATAGATTTAGCATAAACCGATTTTTTGGAAGATTAACAAGATTTTCAAAATTCTTTCTTTTAATCAAAAAAGTGCAACAACATTAGTTATATTAAACATTTTTGAAAATTAATCCAACATTTTATTTGGCCGAAATTTTGAAGTCGGTTTTTTTTTAAAGAATTATTTACTAATACTATGTTTTTCGTACTTAAATAACAATGAAGGCAATTATAATTATTATTCATTTGAAACAAATATTGATTGCAAATATTCTATATTTTGTTCTGCGCTATTTCTGTTCTTTAGTAGTTTTTTGGCTTCTTCATCTAAATCCCGATGTTCCACTTTCCATTGATTTCGAATATTGGATATGAACGGATCTGATGTTGCCAATAATAAATTAAATAGATCTTCAGTTGTGGAATTTCGTGAAATTTTTCTAGTATTGTGCTCTCTATAAAATCTGTAATCCTTGTTCCTTTTTTCCTGAGCCTCCTCTGATAGCTCTCCAAGTGGCACCAAATGATATTTAATGATATCTTTTCCATGATAAAGGATTTTGTGGACTGTTGCAGACATATTTCTCCATGGGTAGTTGGTTGTATATATTTTTGCAGTTTCCTTAGCATAATCTCCAAATTGTTTAGCGTCAATTTCTTCATTGCACGCAAGTACTTCTAGGATTATTTTAAATCTGAAAATAAGGTTTAAATCCACTCCTGTTATTTCAGATGCTGTTTCTGGATCTGAAAAGAGTCTTCGTGCGGTAAAATTTGCGATATTCATCTTGAACATGTTTCTTTTTTAAACTTCTTAACTCTTTGTTGGTTCCATTGTTTCTTATGGATCCTGAAGACCCGAAATCCAACTCATAACTGATTTTTAGTATATGTTCCATAAGTCGTCATTTGATCCACATTAAAAAGTCATGAAAAAATATGTGATGCTCTTGGTAGTCACAGCTAAATTCAAGTGCGGCCGAAAGGGTTAATATCAGGTAAAACTAATTAGTATCTCGCCAATGTTGGGTTTTTTTCTTTAGTGGTTTAATGTCGCGATTATTATTATAAAATTGTTTATGACTTTGGTTGACCCTAACAGTTGATAACAAGTATATTAGAAAGAGATCATATGTTTACTGTATAACCTATTGTGATATTTGTATGACTTATTTTTTTGCTAATCAAAACAAAGCCATAAAACCCTTTCGCAGGTATTATATTTAATTATTTTAGTTTTACGTAGTCTAAAGTAAAAAAACATAAACCTTTAGGCGAAAAAGTGAAAATTTAATACACCATTGTATACGAGTAACTATAGGGCTGTTTAAATTATCGCAATTTGAATTTTTTTAGAGTAATTTCATTAAAATTAAAAAAGTGTTCTACCGGCGGGTCGTGGCGGGTGCAAAAGTATATATAGGGTTAAAGAAGACACTTTCACCTTTCTTCGGGTGGTACACGTTTCTTGTTCCCTTTTGTTCCCTAGAAGTTCTATTCCACTAAAGTTTAAATTTCAGAAAAATATAGTAGTTTCATAAATATTTCAGAACGCCCCTAATATTAAACGCTAGAGCGGTAACCACTTACAATAACTAAAGATTATAATCCTACCAACATTATAAAAAAGACCGCAGGCCATTATCGATGATAGCTTGCGAGTAGTAACCATTTATTTTTGACAAAAAACAAATAAAAAACACCTTTTTCTGAAATTAAAAAAAAACAGTTGAGTTTGACAGCATCCCACGCCCACAATTATTAATAGTTTAACCTAATTTTTTGGCTACCTTAATATGGATATATTAGCTCCAAAAAGGTGTAAAAATTTTAAAAATCGGTGACAAAAAAAAAATCGACTTTTGGCCAATGAAAAACGATTTTCAGCCACTGTGCGGCGTCGTATGTGGATGCTTGTGAGACACCATCAAGCCAAATGGAGCCGCCAGCACCTGCGGCACCAAGTAGGACAATGACCAGCCAGATGTATCAACCACTTAGGAGATCAACCAGGACACGGAAACGGTGTCTGCGCTTTTCTCCATGAGAAATAAGGATGCGCGGGAAGAAATGGCATCGCCAGTTAAGATCGACACAGTGGCAACATTGAGAAAAAACACCATAATACTTTTTACTTACTTCTCATTCTGTATTAACCTCACTTCTTTTGTAGTTGTTAATTTTTTACTTACTTAGCACATGTTTCAATAAAGACATAAGTAAACGCTAATAAAGTATTTTATTTCAAACTGAGGTACATAAAAATAATTCAGAAGGTTTTATATGCCCGTACGTGCCCGTTTGGCTTCTAGAGGTAAAAAAGGTTAAGAAGACATGGTTGCAGAAATTGATGGCGCACAATGGCGCCATTTGTGTTTTTTCGTTGCAAAAATCATATCTTTTGAACCGAAGAAGATAATTGAACAGTTTAAACAGCATACGATAGATAACTATTCAGCCTATGAAATGAGAGTTTGGAAAGGGTGGTACGCTTTGTAGGGGCCTACTTATGGGTTATCAAAGTTAGAATTAGTAGAAAAATCAATTTTATGGTAATGGATGAATATTTTACAGAAAATTGAAAATATAAATTTTTAAAAAAAAAATATTTATTTTAATTTGTTGGGTAATAATTTAAAACATAAAACCCTAAAGAAAAAAATAAAAACAATATAAAAATGTAAAAATAATTTTTTTTAGTTACCATAAAATTGATTTTTCTACTAATTTTAACATTGATAACCCTTTTAGTGATAAAAGTAGCCTGAGCCATTGATCAAGAAGAGCACGCAAAACAAAATCACCTTGAGCGGTTTTCAGTACTAAATCCATCGCCGCGGCGGCTAAAAGAGCACGGAGATATCGAGAGAAAATAAAGCTAGATAAAGCGCGTAATGACGAATATAAAAGAAAGAAGAAAGAAAGGTATAATCGTGGTATATTTGAGCTTAATTTTTATTTACTGACTGATTCTGTTTTTGCCACAAACTTAATTAGAAATTGGTAAAAATGAATGAGAATGAAAAAAAAACAAAAGCGCTTGTTATTTCATGAAGTTTATACAGTTTCAGAATAAGAATTCAAATGAAAATTTATAAATTAAATTAAGTTATTGTTTTGCGTCAAATATTTACATATAAATATACAAATATTTATTTATAAGTTTCTTCAAGAATTACTTCTTTTTTCCATTTATGTTAAAGACATCAAAGAATATGTACATGTTTAGTTTTGTATGAAAATTTTTGTTTTTTGAAGAATTTTTGCTTATTTTTATACCCTTCACCATCGTGAGAAGGGTATATATAAGTTTGTCATTCCGTGTGTAATTTCCACAAAAAAATTTTCCGACCCTATAAAGTATATATATTCTGGATCCTTATAGATAGCGAAGTCGATTAAGCCATGTCCGTCTGTCTGTCTGTCTGTTGAAATCAGTTTTTGAAGTCCCCAGATATACTCGGGATCCAAACCTTCAATAATTCTATCAGAAGTTTAACAAATTTAAATCGATGATATCAAGCTTTCCCAAGTTACCGGATATAATAGCTGTCCAACAAACCTGGTTTCAGAAGGATATTACACAAATTTACAAACTTCCAGGTTTTAATAATATACATTGCTGTAGAGAAGATGCTTATGGTGGTACGTCTATATATATTAATAAAAACATACAATTCAGTGTTGAAGTATGCAAGAGTAGTAATTTTGTTGAACTTATAGTTTTGACTTTGAACAGTGTTAAAGTTGAAAACAAACCTTTGAAGATAGTGTCATTTTATCGATCGCAAAAGTGTAGCGTAAATGACTTTATTAATATTTTTGACAGTATTTTAAGCGGACATGCTCGGAGTCCAATAATTATTGTTGGAGATTCTAACATTGATCTCAATCAAAATCCTTATTTTATTGATTTGTTGACCGTTTTTCAAAATTATGATTGTGACAGTGCTCATAATTTAATAACAAGACCTGTCAGTAGAACGTGTATTGATCATGTTTTTAGCAATTTTTCTGAAGAAATTTATGTTGATTCAGTTGAATGTAATTTATCTGATCACAATATAATTTGCTGTAAATTTAAGAAAAATGTTATGAAAAATGAATATATTGAGATTGAAAAAACACACTGTGACTATGAAAAAGCTAAAGAATACTTACTTAATAATTTACCTGACAACTATGAATCATTTAATTCTTCAGAATTAACAACTGTCTTGGTGCATTGTATTAAAGGTGCTATAAATAATTCAACTGTAGTAACTAAATGTAAAAAACCATTACGTTTTGAGCTAACTCCATGGATTAACAAGAATCTTCAAGATTTAATTTTATTTAAAGAAAAACTTTTAAGGAAAAGACATAAATCGAAAAACAAACAGAACGTTTCTGATATTTTAAAGAGAGTCAGCAAAATTATAAAAATTTCTACAAAAAAGTGTAGAGATGATTATTATGCTGGAAATTTATTGAAAGCAGGTAATGATCCTAAGAAATCGTGGAAATTTATAAATAGTACTCTTGGTCGAACAAAGAGTAACGTCATTAACCTCAAGGATTCTCAAGGGCAACCAATAATATGTGACCAAGATAAAGTGAATTGCCTTAATAATTATTTTATTATGAGTGTGGAAAATCTTAAAAGGGAAATTGACATTTATCCTGGTGATGTGTTCAATTCCTTACGGACTCTTCCACAGTCACCTCATCGTTTTACACTTTGTAACGTTAATGATAATGATATGTTTGAAATAATCCAAAATTTGAAAGATAATAAAAGTCCAGGCTTTGATGGTATTTCGCCTAAATTTGTAAAAGAATGTAGATATATTATAATCCCGATATTAAAAGATATTTTTGATAAAATCGTTAACAATTCAGTGTACCCTGACATCTTAAAAGTGCACAAAATAGTTCCAATTCCGAAAGAAGTTAATGCAACAAATATAGATAAATATAGACCTATTGCTGTTCTTTCTACAATTGATAAAATTTTTGAGAAGATTCTTTATGACAAACTTCTATTTTATATGGAGGAAAATACTTTTTTATACAATTATCAATTTGGATTTCGAAAGGGTTGTAGTACTGAAGATGCTGTGTTGAATGTAGTGCGGTTCATTTGTAGTGGGCTTGATGGTGGTTCTAGTGGAGTTGCTGGAATATTTTTTGATTTTACTAAAGCTTTTGATTTAGTAGATCATGAAATAATGATACATAAATTAATGAAATATGGTATTCAGGGACGAGAACTCTTATTGTTTAAAAATTATTTCGTTAATAGAAAACAATATGTGAATATAAACAACACGGACAGTCTTCTTGGTTCTGTTGTTTATGGTGTACCGCAGGGTAGTGGATTGGGCCCTCTTTTGTTTTCTATATATTTAAATGATTTAAAAAATTTAAATTTAGATGGGCAACTCTTTATGTTTGCAGATGATGTGTGCTTATTTTACCCCTACAAGTATGATTTATCACTTAAAACAAGAATTGAAAGAGATGCCGCTTTAATATTTGAATTTGCGCGATTAAATCGATTAGTTCTTAACCCTGATAAAACCAAATTAATACGCTTTAGACCACATGCTTTAAGTATAAATAGTGATTTCAACGTGATTATTAATGGAAAAGCTGTTCACGAATCCCATTCCGGTAAGTATTTGGGAATCACATTGCAAAGTAACTTGTCATGGGAAATAGCTCCAGCAATTGGGATTTTATATAAATTAAAAAATAAACTGGATGTTAAATCAAGGATGATGATATTTCAATCATTGATTCAATCGCATCTGAATTACTTAGCAATTATATATGCTTACAATAAAAATAACATTTCACTGAAATCGCTTCAATGCATGCAAAACAAAGCATTAAAAATTGTTTACAAACTACCAATTCTAAATTCAACTGTCACATTGTTCAAAGATATAAGCAAAACAATTTTACCAATTTATGGATTGCATGTGTATCAGGTGTTAATGTTTGTTTTTAAATGCATTAACCATATTGGTCACCAAAGCATGACATTTTCTCAACAGCAATCTAGTTTTAACACACGAAACAGAACAAATTTAAGAATTCCTCGATGTAGACTAGAAACTACCAAGCAACGTATTGATTACGTGGGTGCTGTAAAATTCAATAATTTACATGCAGATTTGAAATCAATTAATCGAATTTCACTATTTAAATCGTCTTGAAAACAACTTTTATTTAACAACATCGAAACGCTTTTGTAATTTTTATTTTTTGTAAAACAGTTTTTATACATATTTTTTGTAATTTAATAATCTTAATTTTAAGTTAAGTCTTTTATTTGTACTTTTGAAATTAATTAATTTGCCAACTTGCCTCAATAATGCCTTACGGCGCTGAGGCCGAAATTGAAATGTATTTAAAATATTTTGTACAAATAAATTTTTTCTGTAGAAAAGTTTTTTCTATAGAAAACAAAACAAAAAAAAAAAAAAAAACAAAAAGTGCTTTCGAGAAGTTTGCTGTTTAAAATCAGCAAAATCGGTTTAGGTCAACCAGAGTTATGAACCAATATGTGAGACCACCTCTATAAAAATTTAATATTTTTCGTCAATTTTATTGCAATATTTTGAAATATATTGCAGATAATACCATGAAATTTTGTATACGTTGTTTGTATGACAAAAGAAGAAAGTGTGCGGAAAATAGTAAGAATCGGTCCATGATTTCTCATAGCCCCCATACAAATATATATATTCCCGAAATATGCCTTAATGATAAATAAATGCCTATAAAATTGGGATATCAAGACAAAATTCAGCTAAAATAAGTTTTACACAAAAAAAATCGCAAGACGAAATTTTTTTTAGTTCGGTCCATGTTTGACCATAGACCCCATATAAAGTCCACTTCCAAAATTCACTTAAATACGCATAAAACAGATATAAATAATGTTAAACGGCTAAAATTTGACATAAATACTCTTTATAGGCAAATAAATTGTTGTACTAAATTTTATGGTGGTCGGCCCACAACTGGTCATAGCTCCCATAAAAGGACCACATCTGAAAAATCATTTTTCCCTATATATATTGTATAAATATCGTTACCGACTCAAAACTTTGCACAGATCATTTTAATATATACAAAAATCACACTACACAATTTTGTTAATTTCGGTCTATTTTTAACCGTATGCCCCATATAAAGCCCTCTTCCGAAAATCACTTTAATACTCATAAATCGCTTATAAATAAGGGTACCAATCCAAAATTTTACACGGATCATTTACATACATGCCTAAATCAAACTGCTGGATTTTGAGAATATCGGTCCATATTTGACTATATGCCCCACATAAGGTCCACTACCGAAATCCACGTTAATACTACTATATATCTTAAATATACCGTTATTATGTTGAAATTCGACGTGAAATATCCTCATATGCATGAAAATAACTGTTCCAAAATTTAAGAAGATCGGCCCATAATTTGTCATACCTGCCATATAGAACCATTTCCAAAAAAACAAATAAATTCGGGTCAAAAAATATTCTTTTCGGATTTAACCCATATTCGGTCCATATTTTATAATCATGATATATATCGTTGGAAAGGTATTTTTAATACATTTTATTTAATGTATTACAAATTATCAGACACCCAGATATAGGCCTATATATTTTCAATTTTAAGGGCCCGCCCCCTCGAAAATAGACGTGACCGCCAACAAATTTTTTTTGCTGGTATCTCCTCTAAAAGCCCTATTTGATTTGATGTTTTTTTTTTTGAACAAAATCACTAAAACCGAATTGTAACCCTTTTTTATACTCTGTTTGTTAAGTTACACTCAAGATTATTATGAACATCAGACAAACTCTGTAAATTATGGTAAGAATTGGTAATTAAATCAATTAAAAATTGTGAAAATTAGACAAAATTTCAAAATATTTAACATAAATTATGTTGGTCGTAAAATTGTCTTTCAAACAATTGATATATACTAATAAAATTTTCACTAAGACTGAATAGATAACACAGAATTAGGATATTCTAGTCTAGTGTAGTTTCTGTATTTCTTACTACGCTTAGGTGAAGGGTATTTAAGATTCGGCATAGCCGAATATAGCACTCTTACTTGTTTATTTACTTTTTGTAAAAGAATAAACTTTTTTTCGTTAAACTTTAGATTTGGTATTATTTCTTGTTTACGTGCAACAAAATCTCTTGATCGTCACAAAATTTCTTGAGCGTCACACTTAGTTTTTTTCCTTAAAACGCTTTTAATTGCAGCTTTTTTAATACATTGTTACAAGCCTATTACTTTGCAAGTAACCTCTAAGTTTAAGTCTTTTTTTAAACAAAAATTTACATATTTTCATCTTAAAATATAAAAAAATCCAAAAAAATTGGCCATTCTTACAGGCGAATTCAAAAAACTTTAAAAATAAGCAAAACAAAACTCGTTGTGTATGTTTTTTTTGAAATTGACCCATACACAAATCATTTATCTTAATTTTGTGACGATCGGCACAGTATCAGTTAAAGTTCCCATATAAGATCAAATAAGAAAATAAAATTTGCTCATATATATCGGTGTAGGATATTATACGGTTGGTGTTGGCCGACTATACTCTTTTAGTTGTTGTTTATTGAATTGTTGTTAAGGCACAATAAGTCTATTTAATTTATTACAACTTAGTTTTGATCAATCAAATACTATTGTAGATGTCAACAATATTTTGGCTTTATTTATTTTATTTTTTGGCTTTTATTTTATTATTATATCACTGGTTCTTAGCAAGTACTTTAACTTTTTATTAAATGTTCACAAAATCACTTCTTTTTTCAGTTTCATTTTCACATGTTTCACAGTAAAAGAGGTGTAATTTTTTTCGTTTTGTTTGTTTTCGGAATAATTTTTTGATTCGAGCGTAACATAATCGAAATGCACAAGAAAGGTGATTTTACTTTAAGAAATATATTTATCTATATAAATGATTACTGGTTATCGTGAAATGATAACCAGTTTTTTCTTGCCTAGAATTGAAGAAATGAATGTGGAGGGCATGTGGTTTCATGTCATACAGCCAGAGAAAATACATCAGTCATTTCCCGGTCCTGTTATTTCGTGTTTTGGAGACCAGAATTGGTCGTATAGATCGTGCGATTTAACACCTTTAGATTTTTGTCTTTAGGGTTTTTTGAAGTCGATGTTTTACGCGAATAAGCCGACGACGACTCAAGCCTTAAAAGAGAAAATTGGACGCTGCATTAATGAAATACCGCAGCATTTATGCAAAACGGTCATTGAAAATTTCATTAAAAGATCGCGTGTGTGCCAGCAAATGGCCGCTGCGGCCATTTGCACGATATCTTGTTCCATACATAACCTCATTCTGTCTACTTTACGATATAATAAAGTTTCACGTTTATTATTAGTTTGGGCTCTATAGACGGCTAAACGGCTGAACCGATTTGCTTGAAAACTTCACAGTATATTTCTGTATGTCTGAAAGGAGTTATAGGCTACTTGAAATTTTTGAAATTTTAAAGTTAAAAAGTTAATTTTAAAAATCAAATACTTAGGAAACTATAATAGCTATAGTACTCACATTTTGCATAAGCAATTCCATTGTTTGTTTAAATATTTGCGGAAAAAATGGGAGTAGTAGCGACAGGGGGCGTGGCACCTTCTATATGATGATAATTTAAAAAAATCAAATATATGGTATACAATAAGATATATGGTACGGTCATTCTACCATCAAAATTAATATTTAGGACAAGAATGGGCGGATTAGCAATAGTGGGCGTGACACCTCCCATAAATATGATGACAAATTATATATAGGGAAAGCTATATCAGCTATCAATATTAATATTTAGGACACCAATGCGCTGACTAGCAACAATATTAAGTAAATATTATAATTTTTATACATTTGAAACCCTTATCTATATATAAAAGTGATTGTGTGTTTGTTTGTTTGTATACTGTAAATCATAATAAGATAATATAATAAGATTTAATTTAAAAGGAAAACTGTAGGTTTTAATAACTTAATAATTATATTTATTTAACTCTAAACTTTTTATTTCATTAGGATAAGGGTAGCGAAGCACACCGGGTTTAGCTAGTGTATGTAAAAAACACAAATTAATCAGATAATAAAAGCCGAAATACAAAAGCACCAAAAGCAAGTAAAAGTTTTATAATCGACTACCGGATTTAATGTAAGCACCACCAATATTTAGTGTAAATCGAACCTAGATTCTAGATTAATACATTTAAATGTTATTGAGAGCAAAATATGTATAGTGAACAAATTTTATCATATATTTTGATCTAAAATTTTTATCAATTCAGCCTATTTGGTTCTTATATAGCAATAATTATTTGCACCAATTTCTTTCAAGGTATCCTTGTCGCTTTGTTATTGTTTTTAAATTACGGGCGGGAGGAAATTTTGTTCAACTGTGTAATAGTTTTGTCTCGATATCGATATTTAAAAGATTAACTTAAGGAAGTGGTTTTTATATGGGAGCTATGATATATCGAGCCATTACCGCCAAAATAATGTATCCCACACCATAATCGATTGTTGTTTTTTTATCGAAATCGATAGTTCAACATCATTTAAAATTATTAAAATTAAATGTATTACACAAAACAATATTTACATTATAAATTTTAAACTAATGGCTTTATTCAAACCATGGTGAAATTAAATACTAGGTGACAGCATTGCTACAACAATTACAACAAGGCAAGAACAACAGGCATTTTTCTATATGTAAAAACCTTCGTCACTGTCAAAATTTTTTTTTTTTATATAACTTTTTGACATTTTCAAATTCACCATGAATAATCAGCTGGCGCTACGCTGTCACCTTGTATTTAAATTCACCTTGATTCAAACTGATTTTATTTAAAAAAAACCTTCCCCTGTAAAATTTTGAGTTTGTGGGATACATTTTTTCGGCGGTTATGGCTCGATATAAAGGGCCGATCTTCATAAAATTCGGTACGACAGTTTTAATATATATGATGGTTATTGCTGCCGAATTTTAACTTGATAACGAAAGTTATCAGCGATTTATGTGGACAAATTGTGGTCCGTACATCGTAAAATTTGGTACGTCCACTTTAATTTATATAAGAATTATTTGCCTCGAATTTTAACCCGATAACGGTTTTAATATAATTAATTAAGCGTTTTTTTGAAAATGAACTTTATATGGGAGCTATGATCAAATATGGCCGTTATTCACAAACGTCATTAATTCGATTTTTATACCCACCACCAAAAAGATGAGGGATATATTACGTTTGTCATTCCATTTGTAACACATCGAAATAATGTTCGTAGAGCCAAAATGTCTATATATTCTGGGTCCTTATAAGACTCTAAGATAATCTAGCAATGTCCGTTCTTCTGTCCCTCTGTTGTTGGCACGATAGAGCCATTCCATGCCCCACGATTATACGGTTTACCGAAGATACACAAGCCGGATGTGCCATTACGTCCAATATCCTCTTCTGTAGAAGTACCGTGCTACGATCTTTCTAAACACATAGGGACCATTTTGAAAAACGTTATATTGGAAAAGTATAACATAAGAAACTCATTGGAACTGAAAACCAAATTAAACGAAATAATTTTGGAAGAATTCTTATATCATTAGACGTGGTATCGTTATTTACTAACATACCTATACACTTAGCTATAAGTAACATAATGAGCAAGTGGGAAACATTGAAAAAGCATACAAAAATCCCAGGCAACTATTTTTGAAAATACTTCAATTCTGTCTAACGACAATAACTATTTTATTTATGATGATAAATTTTATAGACAAACATACGGAATGCCCATGGGGAACCCTTTGTCGCCAACGATTGCTGATATTGTCTTAGACACACTTTTAGAAGAAACCACCGAAGAATTAGAAAGGAACAATATAAAAATAAAATTATTAACGAAGTATGTAGACGACCTCTTTGCCATCATAAAGAAGAACGACGAGGATAAAATATTAAAATTATTCAACAGTTACCATAACAAACTTAAATTTACAATTGAGAAAGAAATAAACAAATCAATTCCGTACCTTGACATGAAGATCATACGGGAAAACAACAAAATAATAACTGATTGGTATTTGAAATCTATAGCATCTGGTCGCATTATAAATTTCCATTCCACACTACCATTTAAACAGAAAACTAATACTGCGACAAACTTCATAAATAAAGTTCTACAATTAAGTGATGAAAAGTTTAAATCCAAAAACATAAAAACAATTAGAGAAATACTACTAAACAATAACTATCCACAAAATATAATCAACGAATTAATACATAAGATAATAAATCCCATATCAGGAGAAAATAACACAAAGATAAATAATACATCTGGTAACACCAAATTCTTTAGTGTACCATATATACCAAAACTCACAGAAAACAAAAAGCTTAGGGAAATAATGAGAGAAGAAGGACTAGTTTTAGCACACAGGGCAAACAAGACAATAAATCCACTATTTACGCAGACGAAAACAAAAATCAAAAAAGGAGACCAAAGCAATGTAGTTTATGAAATTAAATGTGCAGGAAAATTAAACGAAAACTGTGATAAAATTTACATTGGAACAACAAAAAGAAATTTAGGAGTTAGAATGGCGGAACACGAAACGGACATTAAAAAGTACCGGCTTTTAACTGCACTTGCCCAACACTGTTTTGAAAATAAACACACAGCTGATCTCGAGAATATAAGAATATTGCATAAGGAACGAAAACATAACAAAAGATTTACATTGGAAAGTTTAAGTATACAACAAAAAACAAACATCGCAATAAACAACAAGACAGACAAGGACAACGCTAATGCAAATTACAATATTGCACTTGTTTAAATTTTAGTTTAATTACAACTGTGATACCTAGCATTAAGGGACAATCTATTGTGATATTTTTAATTAATCATTTTTGCATTTATTTAAATTATATGTTATATGTCGTACCATTTGTGTCGTGAAAAACATCTTTTATTTAAAACTAAATGTAAAACTGAATAAGAAAAGATATGTAAGTCTGATTGTTGAAATAATATTATGTACCTTATTGTTGTTATTAAAATATTGTTCTTTTGTTAATGTTGCCAGATTTAATAAAAATTCATCCCCTGAAGATGTTGGCAAAATACTAACGAAACGTCGGATAGAAAATGTATAAATAAATAAAGTCTTTTATTTACATTTAGGAGGAAAACTGACCTTAAAAGCCTGTTTTAGAAATCATTTCTATAAAAACCAAGATAATTAGTATTAAAAAGGTCGATTAACTTATAAAATCATTCTCTGATCCACCGAAATATTTTGTGCTGCAAATGGGCAAAATCGCTTTAGTAGGATCCGATTTAGAGATCAAAGTTTCAGACTATGATACATAAATATCTATAAAAAAGCCGTATCCATACAAAATACTGCAGTAATAAGTTTCATGCGCAGTGAAATCTCAAAACGATATTTTTTTTGCATCGGTACATATATTGACATAGCCCCATATAAACTCCACTTCCTAAAATTACTTAAATACACATACATATTTTATAAAAATCAGTATCAAGTTGACACTCAACACAAATAGTTCATACATACATATATACCCCCCATCGGTAGCCCCCATATAAAGACTGTATTATATTAAATTCTTGTGTACCATAAGCGGTAAATGAGGGCGTATATAATTTTGTCATATAACACTGAGAAATACACATCTTGGTACTTAAAAATTCTAAGTCGATTAAGCCATGTCCGTCTTTCTGTCTGTCTGTGTAAAACACTCTCACGTCCAAAGGACACAACAAAAATGAATAAAGTTTACAAAAACCCGTTTATAGTTCTCCTAAGCAGTTTGATATTGAAAATCACCAAAATCGGTATAGTAGAACAAGAGTTATGGATCAAAATGTAAGACAACATTCATAAAAATTGATATTTTTAAAAATTTTTCTTCCAATTTTTTTTAATATATTGCAGATATTCACATGCAATTTTGTGTGCGTTATTTTTACGATAAAAGAATAGGTCCATGATTTCTCATAGCTCACATACAAATATCTTCTCAATTATACATAAATGCCTCTAAAATTGGAATATCAATACAAAATTCAGCAGAATTAAGTTTCATGCAAAAAGAAATTGCAAAACGATTTGTTTTTTATTATTTTTAGTTGAACTGTTGTATGAGAATTATTCCTCTTGCGAGTATTAATAAACAAAATTCAAAAAAATTTAATCGAAGTTGTCTTCAAGTTAAATATACAATTTCATTTGAAAATAAATTGTATACATTACATTTATTTTTGAATATTTCTGTTATATGTATAATAATAATAATATTAATATTAATTACACTGTGCTAGAATTTGACACTTTTTTTTGTGACAAACGGGGCACCTGGCGGGTTAACCTAATACGGGTACGCTGAATCCAGTGGTGCTAACCGTTTTTTTAGGTTAGCTCGTTTTTTCGAAATATACCGTTATTTCAAAAATGGAGGAGGTTGCACAACATATATTCGCGTAACTCAAAAACGGTTGAGTTTATTGAATAAACTAAAAAAACCGAAATTCCGCAATGATTGAACTACATTTTGCTAGTGTCTCTTTGAATATTTTTGTATGTTTTTACATTTATGCTTTCCAACGGAAGGCTATGTAGAATATATAACAGAAATATTCAAAAATAAATGTAATGTATACAATTTATTTTCAAATGAAATTGTATATTTAACTTGAAGACAACTTCGATTAAATTTTTTTGAAAGTTGAACTGTTGGTTAATTTTAAAATTTTTTATAATTTTTGTTAGACTCCGCAGTGCTGCAGAGGTTAGAACTCAAAGAATTCTGATGAAAGAATCTAGTGATTCTTGAAACATGTAAATTCAACCCAGGTTCGATCCCCAGCTCAGCCAAGAAAAATTATCAAACAAATTTCAATAAGATTTCATGTTGTAAAAACAATTCCTACCTTCAGTAAAAATAATAATTTAATGAAAATTAAATTTAATGAACTTGAGCCTAACAAAAATGATCAAAAATTGAAGATTTTTTTTTAGTTCGGTCCATTTTTTACCATAGACTCCATATAAAGTCCACTTCCAAAATTCACTTAAATACGTATAAATAATGTTAAACGGCTAAATCCGAAAAAGCCATTTATCGTATAAATATGGGTACCGACTCAAAACTTTGAAAACAAATTTTAATACTAACATGTATCTTAATTATACCGTTATTACGTTGAAATTCGAAGTGAAATATCTTCATTTGCATAAAAATAAAAAAAATAAAAAAAAAAATAAAACATTTAGGAAGATCGGCCCATAATTTGTCATAGCTGCCATATAAGAACCATTTTCGAAAAACAAATAAACCCACAATAATGTCTAATAAATATCGATATCGAACCAACTTTTACATGGATCAGATATTTTAATCCAGAAATCAGATTAGTATCGGTTATACGGCAATTATGCTACTAGACTTTGTAGCTGTCTGTCAATAATTGGCAATAGCTACCAAATTAAGTTAACTTCCGAGCACAAGATCCAACCATACAACTCTTGTAAATAACGTTATTGAGATGAAATTCAAACAAAATATGGCTAAAATACATAGAAATCACATTAGTGGATACTGGATTTAGAAGCTATCAGTCCATAATTGGTTCAATTCTACATATCCCCCCATAATCTCTTGTAAATAATGTTATTGAGATCAAATTCAACCAAAAAAAGCATCACCTTATATTCTTACCCTTTTTTATACCCTGTTTCTTAACTTGTGGTGAATATGGAAAAATATTCTTTTAATAATATATGTAAATTGTTAAATTAACCTTGAGTTTATTATGAAAATTAGACAAACTCTGTAAATTATGGTAAGAATCAGTAATTAAATCAATTATAAATGATCAAAATTAGACAAAATTTTAAAACATTTAAAATAAATTATATTTGTCGTAAAATTGTCTTTTAACACATGCTAAATACAGGTTAATAAACAACGTTACGCTACACTGCTCCAGAACGCGGAAAATTGCAGAACTGACATTAGGGACAAAATTATAGCATTTTCTGATAGGAGGATTACTTTTGCGCCACCTTGTATAAAATACTAATAAAATTTGGACTAAGACTGAAGAGAAAATACAGAAGAAGAATATTCTAGTCCTATAACCAGTTTAGTTTCTGTATATTGTTTTTACGTTTAGGTGGAGGGTATTAAAGATTCGGCGCAGCCGAATATAGCACTCTAAGTTGTTTTTTTTCAATTTGTTCGACTGCTCAAATTGTAGATAATTCTTTTTTTTTTTATCAATTATTAGTTCCACGCTATGTTTCAATGTTCCAAAATTGCAGGATCGCCAATTTTTGTAATACATAATTGATTTTGATTAAAATAATATTTTATTTTTATTATTTTCTATTATATATCAGGTTGAAAATTATTCTGAACAAAAACTTTATTAATTTAATTATACATAGAAATATTCATACCTAATTTTATGACGAACTGTCCATATTTGACCGTATTCCTCAAGGTCTTTCCAACGAGGCTCTACGTGTCTATATCAGACGGATGGACATTGCTTACGTCGTCTTATATTTGCATATTTGCGTCTTATAATTGCATAAGGATCCAGAATATATATACTTTTTGGTTTTACAACCAATATTCCGATGTGTTACAAACGGAATGACAAACTTAATATACCACCCTCATATTTTTGGTGGAATGTATAAAAACATGCAACTTTAAATTTATTTAATTTTTATCAATACAATGTTACACTGTTGTAAAGGGTGGGAAACGTCCATTAAAGTGAAATGTGCATACATACATGCAAAAATATAACATTGAATATTGACCCTTGTTATTTAGTATCGGACATCGCTACCCCGCACATACGATTAGATGTATGTATGTGTTTACATTTATACATATAAGAAACAACATACAATCAAGCAGTCCAACCCTATTAAATATAACATACTCGTACATACAAAAACCATCCAACCCCACATACAATATATACATATATGTATATACAATAGGTACATTTGTACATAGGATAAAACATTGCGCCATTTTGAATATGAAATAACTTTAAATGCGATTTCATTGTCGAGCTTTTGCATCCATTTTTGCAACTGGACTCTTGGAAATCTATAAAGGCGTAGCTCAACTGCTAAAATATTGACATTTATGTTTATAAATACAAAATGATGCATCATCAATTAATTCGTTTAAAATAAAATAAAATTTTAATTTAATTCCTTTATGATTTTATTGGTTAATTCCTAAATACACAAATAGTTTGGTTTTAACATAGCGAAGTTCGGTAAGAACGGTAAAAACAGTAGGACAATATACATATTATGTTAAACCAATACAAGATTAATTGCCATTAAGATATAATACTGATAATTGCGCACGAGTTCTTTACACAGTCAGGACTGCTTTACAACTGGATTTGTTGGATCAATACAAATTCAAATTTTACTTTGTGAGTTTTTTTAATGGTATGAAAGACATCGCCATTTACTTTTTCCAAAATTGCTCAGTGCTGCATTATTTGAAGTACTAAAACACCTATCATTAGACCAAACTATACATAAATACGAACATTAATTTCTCCAACAGGTCAACGAATACTGAACGAATGGTGCGAATGTTTTTAGTTTTTTAATCATCATTTCATTTCGTTGTTTGATATATGTATAACGGCATTATAAAAACGAATACGAAAAGACAATCAACAAAAACAAAGCATGCATTACATCAATAGTTGATGTTGTTGAATGACTGCATGGCAAAAGCAACGAATGATGTGAATATGCAATGAAAGCGAATGGTTGCATTCTGTTCTCTAGAAGGGTAACCCCAGCTTTAAAGTATATTACTTGACTCAGAA
Source organism: Bellardia pandia (assembly GCA_916048285.2). NCBI lineage: Eukaryota > Metazoa > Arthropoda > Insecta > Diptera > Calliphoridae > Bellardia > Bellardia pandia. Next base: position 81,354,323 of record OU696532.1, on the reverse strand, counting down.
TCACTTCCTGATCCGATTTATGGGATGAAGACTATTAAATATGGTAGGAATCGGTTCATTACGAGTATTTCATCTTCCGAAATGTATCCTAAGGGCGATTCTATTCTGACGGGTGGAACATTTAGACGCTTTAAACGTCTTTTACTAATAGAAAGAAACACATTTTCAATTAAGTTTTTCTAGAAGGGGTAATATTTTTCTATAGACTATTGTTATCTATTTACAAGAATTTATATGAAACGACCAAATAGCCACGAGAGAGCTTTAAAATGCATGACGGGTGCAACCAAATTGGCCAACTTTCATAAGATCATACCACAAAAACACAAAACTCTGTTAATTTTTAAACTTTAATTGTATTATTCTTTTTTATTGTGACAGATGAGATATCAGACGATGATTATCAAATCAAACATAGTAGAGAAATATAATCCAATAATAAGAAATTTGCTCTTTATGCCATGACGGGTGCAACATGCAATTATGACGGTTGCAACGCGTCTAAAATAACTAAACAAAAATCAATTTTTTTTTTCTTCATTTTCACATAATTATTCAAAATATAGTTATTTATTAATCAACAGATAAAAATACACAATGAAAAACTCATTTGTCATTAATTAAAAATCAACAAAAACTGTTGCACCCTTAATTTAAATATTATGATGACCATTTTGAATTAACGTTAATTTCAACACTAACCAGAATCTACACTTCACTTTAATAGATTTCTACAGGGTGGGCCAAGTTTGACTGAATGATTTGAACTCTATTGGCATATTGTAGCCGTTGTGGTGCATCCCTCGGCAATAATTCTTGGGCCAATTGAATTTTATATGGAAACATCTTCAGATCAACTTTTAGAATACGTCGTAGCGATGTTCTGGAGATGTTCAATTGAGTATTAAATTAAAAATGCAAAAGTTATAAGCATTTCAAATCAGTCAGTCCAAGTTGGCCCACCCTGTATTTGTCTTTGAGTTTTTCTTACTTTTACAAAGTTTAAAAACATTGGCTTTTCATTTCTATGAAAAAAGTAGACTTTTATACGTTTTGCATGACGGGTGCAACATGTTAATATTGGATTTTTAAAATCAATAAATTTTCTGATGAACTAAAAGCAATTAGGTACTTACTTTTTTTTATATCGCTGACTGGTAAATGTTTGCAGCAGTTCACAATCTGGCAATAACAGCTATTTTGAACAAGTGTTACATACCACGTATGAATTTTCTGTTCGCGCCAAATCTATGAATCTGAATGCTTCGAAGTGCACAACAAATTTATATTTAAGCTTACATCTAAAAAAAATATATTATTATAAAATATAGATATTTTACGTTAAATTGGCATCAAAAAAGGTATCAAATAGTGTGATTTGAAAATTGAAAATAGTGTGATTTGAAAAAGTTGTCTAGAATAGAATCGCCCCTAACAAATAATTTTTAAATAATAAAAAATTTCATTAAACTTTTTGCCTGAGCTGGATTCGCCCATTTGTTCCCAAAAAATATTTGTTCGCACAAATTTTTTTTAAGCTTCATTTGAAAAAAACTTTGTCCTAACAAATATTTTGTTCAAAACAAACCTTAAGACCCTCTTCCGAAAAACACATTTACGTGCAGATAAAATTTAATAAAAACACAAACAGAATTTTTAGGAACCTAAATCCCAATATTACGAGCCTAATATTAACACTCTAGAGACTACATTGCAGACACTTGTCCAAACTATGAACACCTTTACGACCACTATGACATCCATGATGCAGGAAATGCTGAAAATGCAATCCACTATCTTACAAGCCATTTTAAAGAAATGATTTGTTTAAAAATTTGTTTTTGGAATGCGAACGGCCTCCGCCAACATAAAAACGAACTGGAACATTTTTAGTATCATAACAATTTTTTGTCTAGCACTGGCTGGGCTTATTATTTTCTTTTTAGTATTAAGATTTGAATACTTATTGTCATTTCAGTATATGAAGATTCAATAAATAAATAAAGGTGAAAAAAAATGGGAAGGCCAGCTAAGGAATTCGGCGATTGCGCTGATCGTAGTAAGATGTACAAAGCTCCTGATTTAGCGTCCCAGTATAGCAAACAACATTTAGAAATGGCAAATGGATTAGCAGGCTCAAATTTAAAATCGCAATCATATATTCCTCCTTCAACTGCGCTGGCGTTGTTAATGGATGCAGAGTTAACAATGTATAAGTACGAAACTATAAAATATGTTTTGCATAAAGAGGGATACAATATTTTACCTCCGTATGCTAAGGTCCTAGATGAGAAGAAAAAGTGTTATCCCAGTGAAGTTAAAATATCAGAAAAAGAAGCCTCAGTAAATTTGCAAAATTTAATGGATCACACCACTAAGCGTTTATTTGAAAGTTTTTCACACGAAAATATTAATAATATGATAAATTTGAATTGCACTCTTATGTCGAAGTGGGGTTGCGATGGCTCTTCTGGACATTTAGAGTACAATCAAAGTTTAGCACCTGATGTTACTGACAAGAACCTGCTATTAGTATCGATGGTGCCTTTAAGTTTACGAGCAACCTCTGAAGAGGAATACTGGCGTAACAGTAGTCCATCATCAACAAGATATTGTCGTCCAATTTCTTTCGAATTCGCTAAGAAGACTAAAGAAAAAGTCTTAACAGTTGTTGAGAAAATAAAGTCCGAAATTACCGCTTTAGGAAATACGACTATTATAGTATGCGGCAAACAATTCAATGTAATACACAATTTAGTGTTCACGATGGTAGATGGTAAAACGGCTCAGACAGTTACAAATACCGCTTCAGCAGCCGTATGCTATATTTGTAAAGCGAAGCCCTCTGAAATGAACCATTTGGATATAATATCAACAAAAACCATTGATAGTGAAGCTTTTAAATTAGGTATTTCATCATTACACGCTCGAATAAAATTTATGGAGTGCATACTCCATATATCTTATAATATGCCTGTTCAAAGGTGGTCTGCAATTGATTCAAAAAATAAGATATTAAAACAAGAAAACAAACAGCGCATTCAACAAGCATTTAAAGAACACATGAACTTGCGAGTGGATGCTGTACAACAAGAACTGGGTCGTCGAATGACGGAAATACTTCAAGGCGTTTTTTTTCTAATCCTGCTCTCGTATCAGATATAACAGGTATTAGTGAAGTACTATTACATGTGGGGACAAAATTGATACGGGGAAGTTTAAGAAATTTTCGTGGGATACTGCTGAGCTATTCGTTCGTAAATACAATTGGTACTTCATGCCAGCTACTGTCAATAAAGTATTGATACATGGAAATAACATAATTGAAGCAGCAGTGCTCCCTATAGGCATGCTCTCCGAGGAAGCGGAAGAAGCACGTATAAGTATTACAGAAATTATAGATTAATGTTTTCCAGAAAATGTAATAGAACTGCAACAAATACTTGCTTGCATCATCTGATCCCTATATAAGTAGTATAAGACGTCAACCACGTAAACATATTTTGGAACTTAGATGATGTAGTAAAAGAAATGATAGATGATGAATAAAAGTCTATATTTAAATGCATGTATTGAAATTTATTTATAAAATAATTAGTTTTGGTAAAGAAACAAAAAGTTGTGGGGAAAAATATAGTATGGGTTATATGGGCAGTAAGTGGGGGCGTTAATTGAGCTAAGCAAAAGCTCTGTGCCAAATTTCAAAAACTTTGGACCAAAAATAAATTTTCGGTTCTATGTGGTGGGTAGTGGTCGTGGCCACTTCTAATGAAACTTTTTATTTTTCTTATTTGAGTTAACCAAAGGCTCTGTGCCAAATTTCAAAAACTTTGGACCAAAAATAAATTTTCGGTTCTATGGGCGGTGGGTAGTGGGTGTGGCCAATTTTGATGAAACTTTATATTTTTCTTAATTAAGCCAACCAAAGGCTCTGTGTCAAATTTCATTCTACGAGCACTCCTTATATTTTTTGCCAAACATTGTATGAACAAATACCACTGTGCGGCGTGTTAAAGTTACCAATTTTTATTAACACGGTTGGTATATATGCACTGGTAGATATCTATTCGTTGAAGTTACGGGCATTAAAAGTTTTATAAAAATATGTATGGACTTGTAGGTTGATTCAGTGATGAAAAATTCAATACTATTGTACTATTTTCAGTACTTCTTCACAACAAAAATACCATAGTACCCCCACATCATATTTAATACTTTTTGTTTGTTCCCTATTTAGAAATCCAGCGTTACTATTTTTATAATCATTGACCATATTGGCTTCAAAACAAGAACATAAGGAACGCACAAATTCGTTATTCATGTTATTATATTTTTATTTCGTCTCGTCTCATCGAACTGTTCGGACGTGTTATTTTTAGTGCGGCTGAATTTTCGGTGTAAAAATCGTAATAGGTGAAAAAGTGTAATAGGTTGAAATAAAACAAAAAAGTGAAAAAATCGTAATAGGTTAAAAAAATCTACGGTAATATCGGTAATTAAAAAAAAACACTATAAATCGCATAAAAATTGTATGAGTGTTCCTCTCAGATGTAATTCTGAGAAAGAGCTTAGCTCGAGTAGAAAAACTAAATGGGTCTCTGAGGAAGAATCCATAAAAAAATCTGTGGAGAATCTTCTCACTGCAAGAGCCGTAGAACGGCGTCGTTCCTGTTCGCCCAATATTGTGATTTCAACAGATGAAAAAACATCATCTTCATCAAATAGTGCAGTCAAACCAAAAAAACAAGTAGGTATGGATAAGTACATCACCGTTCTCAAGCGACAGAGGAGCCCGACGTCTGCTCAAGTGTCATCAAATTCAAAAGCTCCTAAGACCGTGAGTAATAATCAAAATAGGTTTGCTCTCCTCCAGACGGATGAGCCAGAACTTCCTAAGAAGACGTTTAAGCCCCCACCAATTTATCTGAGAGAGCCGACTTCCAGTAAATTGGTACAAGGAATTGTTTCGATAATAGGTGAAAACATGTTTAGCGTAACCTCAATTAAACATGGAAATATCTGCGAGACAAAGATCCAAGTGAATAGGGAAGATGATTTTCGAAAATTGTCCAACCAGCTGGAAAGAGAGACTAGGGATTTCTATACCTACCAGCTCAAAAGCGCAAAAGGACTCCAAGTCGTTCTAAAGGGTATAGACCCATGTGTTGATCCCGCGGAGATAAAGACCGGTTTAATGGACAAAGGGTTCAAAATCAAGAGCGTAGTGAATATCAGAAACCGTGAAAAGATCCCTCAGCCCATGTTCAGGGTAGAATTGGAACCTGGAGATGTTGTCTTAAAGAAAAACGAGTGCCACCCAATCTACAATCTCATTTATCTTCTGCATCGTAGAATTACCGTGGAGGAACCGCATAAGCGCATTCGACCCGTCCAGTGTGTTAATTGTCAAGAATTTGGCCACACCAAAGCGTACTGTAAATTACCGTCTGTTTGTGTTGCGTGTGGGGAACTACATCCAACTGCTCAATGTAATAAGTCCAAAACTGACGTAAAAATAAAAAAATGCAGTAACTGCGGAGGTAATCATACCGCAAATTATAGAGGTTGTCCAGTTTACACTCATTTGAAAGCCATAAGTACCAACAAGACGTCAGTATTACCTGATCATCGTCAACAGCCTATTTTGGCATCGAGTGACAATTTCCCGCAATTGTTACGGTCCACTAGTCATGTAAACGCGCCTAGTTCTAGACAAGTTTCTTACGCTAACGTGGTTAAATCTAATATGCCAGGTTTGGAGCAGGCACCTAAATCACAATATTACGGGCCTAATATTAACACTCTAGAGACTACATTGCAGACACTTGTCCAAACCATGAACACTTTTACGACCACTATGACATCCATGATGCAGGAAATGCTGAAAATGCAATCCACTATCTTACAAGCCATTTTAAAGAAATGATTTGTTTAAAAATTTGTTTTTGGAATGCGAACGGCCTCCGCCAACATAAAAACGAACTGGAACACTTCCTGATGGATAAGCAGATTGATGTCATGATGATTGCTGAAACTCACTTGACGGCGACAGCGTACTTCAAAATTGATGGATACGTGTTATATGATACTAAAGATCCCCGCGGAAGAGCATGTGGAGGATCGGCAATTCTTATAAAGAACAGAATAAAACATTATTTAATGAACAACATATGTGAGGATTACCTACAAGCAACAAACATTTGTATTGAATTCTGTCAATACAATTTTGTTTTATCATCAATTTATTCGCCGCCTCGATTTTCAATAAAAGAACACCAATACTACAGCTTCTTCAATTCCCTTGGAGCTAGATTTTTAGTTGCTGGTGACTTTAACGCCAAACACACTTTTTGGGGTTCACGTCTGGTGACCCCGAAGGGTCGTGAACTCTTCAACACCATTGCCAAAATGGGATTAGATGTACTCTCAAGCGGGCATCCCACCTTCGGAGTAGTGAAAAATATCCCTGTAGAATCGATACAAGTGGAGCCTTCATTAGACTTGTCTTCAGATCACTCTCCTTCTATTATATCAATGCGTTTCCTTCAAGGGAATGGCTCTCCATTTCGGGACATATCTAAAACCAGAGTAAGTTGGATAAAGTATAAAAAGTATTTAAGTTCCCACTGCACGGAAAATGTAGTATTGAGAACTACCGAGGATATTGATGGGTCGATTGGCAAGTTTACTGAGGACATACGAAAAGCTGTACATCACGCCTCCACATACGACGTTGAGTGCAGAAGTGGGACAAATAGAACTTATTTCGCTGAACTCGATTATCTCCTGTCAGAAAAAAGAAGAGTTAGAAGAGAGTGGCAAATTCACAGGTCTCCTGAACTGAAAGCTAGGCTACGGGTATGCAGAGATATACTAAGACAATTCTTACAAACCCAAAGAACGGCCTCACTTAGATCTTACTTGGAAGGTCTTGATAGTACCCCACAATCTGACTACTCGTTATGGAGGGCGGCAAGAGGTTTAAAAAGACCAGTAAGAGGAAAACCTCCTTTGCGAAATCCGACTGGTGACTGGGCTAGAAATGATTCCGAGAAAGGGACATTATTTGTTAACCATTTGAGAAATGTGTTTACTATAAACAACTCAAATAATAACGAATCTGATTTGCCACCACTTGTTATAAGGCCTCCTGTACCCCTAAGACTAAACTTTCGTGATGTCCAAAACGCTATTGGTACTCTGAACCTTAGAAAGGCTCCAGGTATGGATAAAATCAGCAATAAAATGCTTGTGGAGTTACCTCGTGTAGCAAGAAGAATTATCCTCTTTATCTTCAACGCTATTTTACGCCTAGAATACTATCCTGCAGATTGGAAGGTGTCTATGATCACTATGATTCCTAAGTCAGGGAAGGACCACACCAAAGTGGAGTCATTTAGGCCAATTAGTATACTGCCGACAATCTCAAAACTGTTTGAAAAATTGTTATTGGCTAAGTTGATTCCAATTCTGAACGACACTCAATGTATCCCAAATCATCAATTCGGGTTCAGAGCTAAACACAGTACCATCGAACAAACACACAGGTTGGTAAATGTGATAAGACGGTCGTTTGAAGAGAAAATATACTGTTCCGCGCTTTTCATTGATGTTTCCCAAGCGTTCGACAAAGTCTGGCATGAAGGTTTAATGCATAAAATTAAATTAACTCTGCCTGCTAACACCCACAAACTTATGAAAAGTTATTTATATGGTCGCAAATTTACAATCAAAGAAGGCGATTTTTTATGCCCCGCTCATCCAGGGTAGCATACTGGGTCCAAATTTATATTTGCTTTATGCATCCAATATGCCGTCAGACCCCATAATACGTACTAGAGAATTGGCTTGAGCTTTGGAAAATCAGGGTTAACGAACAGAAATGTATTCATATAACTTTCATATTGCGAAAAGATACCTGCTCGTTCATCAGAATAAATAATCAAATTATCCCGCAACACAATGAAGTTAAATACCTCGGAATCCACCTCGTCGTTTAACTTGGAAGTCTCCTATCGACGCAAAACTTACTCAGATGAGATTAAAAGCAGTGCAAATTAATTGGCTAATCGGCAGAAATTCTACATTAAAGTTGGATTGCAAACTTTTGTTGTACAATGCAATTCTAAAGCCAATCTGGTGTTATGGAATTCAATTATGGGGTTCTGCCTCAACATCCAACATTGAAAAAATTCAAAGGGGTCAAAATAAGATTCTACGTACAATTACTGCAGCTCCATGGTACGTTAAAAATTCTAGAATTCACAAAGATCTAGGCATTCGTTTGGTGAAAGTCGAACTTACAAAATACGCCTCAAAATATGTCAGCAAACTTGAACACCATCCAAACCCACTTGCACGAGACATCCTTAACTTTAGTGGCCATGTTCGGTTGAGAAGGAGGGATACCCTTGCTTTAACTCAAGCGCAAAACAGATGACTGGATCAGTGGATGTAAATTTGTTGTAGTATCATAATATTTTGTCTAGCACTGGCTGGACTTATTATTTTCTTTTAGTATTAAGATTCGAAAACTTATTGTCATTTCATTTCTGAAGATTCAATAAATAAATTAAATGTATTAAAAAAAAAAAATGAGAATTACAAAAATGTACGAAACATAAGAAATTTAAAAAATTTATCAAAATAGTACCACAAACAACTTTAATTCTTTATGCATCTGTTTACTTTTGTAGATTAGCTTATCTCACAAAAAATAAAAAAAATTTTTTTTTTTTTTTTTTTTTTTTTTTTTTTTTGCATTTAATTATTTATTGAATCTTCATATTTGAAATGACAATAAGTATTCAAATCTTAATACTAAAAAGAAAATAATAAGCCCAGCCAGTGCTAGACAAAAATTTTTATGATACTAAAAAAATTTCACATCAACTGATCCAGTCATCTATTTTGCGCTTGAGTTAAAGCAAGGGTATCCCTCCTTCTCAACCGATTGTGGCCACTAAAGTTAAGGATGTCTCGTGCAAGGGGGTTTGGATGGTGTTCAAGTTTGCTGACATACTTTGACGCATATTTTGTAAATTCGACTTTTACTAATGGCACGCCTAGATCTTTATGGATTCGAGAATTTTTAACATACCATGGAGCTGCAGTAATTGTACGTAGAATCTTATTTTGACCCCTTTGAATTTTTTCAATGTTGGATGCTGAGGCAGTACCCCATAATTGAATTCCATAACACCAGATTGGCTTTAGAATTGCATTGTACAACAAAAGTTTGCAATCCAACTTTAATGTAGAATTTCTGCCGATTAGCCAATTAATTTGCACTGCTTTTAATCTCATCTGAGTAAGTTTTGCGTCGATAGGAGACTTCCAAGTTAAACGACGAGGTGGATTCCGAGGTATTTAACTTCATTGTGTTGCGGGATAATTTGATTATTTATTCTGATGAACGAGCAGGTATCTTTTCGCAATATGAAAGTTATATGAATACATTTCTGTTCGTTAACCCTGATTTTCCAAAGCTCAAGCCAATTCTCTAGTATGTATTATGGGGTCTGACGGCATATCGGATGCATAAAGCAAATATAAATTTGGACCCATTATGCTACCCTGGCTGAGCGGGGCATAAAAAATCGCCTTCTTTGATTGTAAATTTGCGACCATATAAATAACTTTTCATAAGTTTGTGGGTGTTAGCAGGCAGAGTTAATTTAATTTTATGCATTAAACCTTCATGCCAGACTTTGTCGAACGCTTGGGAAACATCAATGAAAAGCGCGGAACAGTATATTTTCTCTTCAAACGACCGTCTTATCACATTTACCAACCTGTGTGTTTGTTCGATGGTACTGTGTTTAGCTCTGAACCCGAATTGATGATTTGGGATACATTGAGTGTCGTTCAGAATTGGAATCAACTTAGCCAATAACAATTTTTCAAACAGTTTTGAGATTGTCGGCAGTAGACTAATTGGTCTAAATGACTCCACTTTGGTGTGGTCCTTCCCTGACTTAGGAATCATAGTGATCATAGACACCTTCCAATCTGCAGGATAGTATTCTAGGCGTAAAATAGCATTGAAAATAAATAGGATAATTCTTCTAGCTATACGAGGTAACTCCACAAGCATTTTGTTGCTGATTTTATCCATACCTGGAGCTTTTTTAAGATTCAGAGTACCAATAGCGCTTTGAACATCATGAAAGCTAAGTCTTAGAGGTACAGGAGGTCTTATAACGAGTGGAGGCAAATCAGATGCATTATTTGAGTTGTTTATAGTAAACACATTTCTCAAATGGTAAACAAATAAAGTCCGCTTCCCGGAATCATTTCTAGCCCAGTCACCAGTCGGATTTCGCAGAGGAGGCTTTCCTCTAACTGGTCTTTTTAAACCTCGTGCCGCCTTCCATAACGAATAGTCAGATTGTGGGGTACTATCAAGATCCTCCAAGTAAGATTTAAGTGAAGCCATTCTTTGGGTTTCTAAGAAATTTCTTAGTATATCTCTGCATACCCGTAGCCTAGCTTTCAGTTCAGGAGACCTGTGAATTTGCCACTCTCTTCTAACTCTTCTTTTTTCTGACAGGAGATGATCGAGTTCAGCGAAATAAGTTCTATTTGTCCCACTTCTGCACTCAACGTCGTATGTGGAGGCGTGATGTACAGCTCTTCGTATGTCCTCAGTAAACTTGCCAATCGACCCATCAATATCCTCGGTAGTTCTCAACACTACATTTTCCGTGCAGTGGGAACTTAAATACTTTTTATACTTTATCCAACTTACTCTGGTTTTAGATATGTCCCGAAATGGAGAGCCATTCCCTTGAAGGAAACGCATTGAAATAATAGGAGGAGATTGATCTGAAGACAAGTCTAATGAAGGCTCCACTTGTATCGATTCTACAGGGATATTTTTCACTACTCCGAAGTCAATAACATCGGGAATCTTCCGTCGGTCCGTCGGCCAGTAGGTGGGATGCTCGCTTGAGAGTACATCTAATCCCATCTTGGCAATGGTGTTGAAGAGTTCACGACCCTTCGGGGTCACCAGACGTGAACCCCAAAAAGTGTGTTTGCCGTTAAAGTCACCAGCAACTAAAAATCTAGCTCCAAGGGAATTGAAGAAGCTGTAGTATTGGTGTTCTTTTATTGAAAATCGAGGTGGCGAATAAATTGATGATAAAACAAAATTGTATTGAGAGAATTCAATACAAATGTTTGTTGCTTGTAGGTAATCCTCACATATGTTGTTCATTAAATAATGTTTTATTCTGCTCTTTATAAGAATTGCCGATCCTCCACATGCTCTTCCGCGGGGATCTTTAGTATCATACAACACGTAGGCATTAATTTTGAAGTACGCTGTCGCCGTCAAGTGAGTTTCAGCAATCATCATGACATCAATCTGCTTATCCACCAGGAAGTGTTCCAGTTCGTTTTTATGTTGGCGGAGGCCGGTCACGTTCCAAAAACAATTTTTTAAACAAATCATTTCTTTAAAATGGCTTGCAAGATAGTGGATTGCATTTTCAGCATTTCCTGCATCATGGATGTGATAGTGGTCGTAAAAGTGTTCATGGTTTGGACAAGTGTCTGCAATGTAGTCTCTAGAGTGTTAGTATTAGGCTCGTAATATTGGGATTTAGGTTCCTGCTCCAAACCTGGCATATTAGATTTAACCACGTTTGCGTAAGAAACTTGTCTAGAACTAGTCGCGCTTACATGACCGACATGGACCGTAACAATTGAGGATAATTGTTACTCGAAGCAAAATTAGGCTGTTGAGGATGATCAGGTAATACTGACGTCTTGTTGGTTCTTATGCCTTTCAAATGGGTGTAAATTGGACAACCTCTATAATTTGCGGTATGATTACCTCCGCAGTTACTGCATTTTTTGATTTTTGAATCAGTTTTCGACTTATCGCATTGAGCAGTTGCATGTAGCTCCCCACACGCAACACAAACTGACGGCAATTTACAATACGCCTTGGTGTAACTAAATTCTTGACAGTTAAGACACTGGACGGGTCCCTGACGTTTATGCGGTTCTTCCACGGTGATTCTACGATGCAGAAGCTAAATCAGATTGTAGATGGGATGGGACTCGTTTTTCTTTAATACGACATCTCCAGGTTCCAATTCCACCCTAAACATAGGCTGTGGAATCTTTTCACGGTTTCTAATATTCACAACACTCTTAATTTTGAACCCTTTGGCCATTAAGCCGGTCTTTATCTCCGCAGGATCAACACATGGGTCTATACCCTTTAGAACGACTTGTAGTCCTTTTGCGCTTTTGAACTGATAGGTATAGAAATCCCTAGCCTCCCTCTCCAACTGGTTCCACGGCTCTTGCAGTGAGAAGATTCTCCACAGATTTTTTTTAAGGATTCTTCCTCAGAGACCCATATAGTTTTTCTAGTCGAGCTAAGCTCTTTCTTAGAATTACATCTGAGAGGAACACTCATACAGTTTTTATGTAATGTTTAATGTTTTTTTTATATTTTTACCTATTACGATTTTTTCACTTTTTGTTTAATTTCAACTTTTTACACTTTTTCACCTATTACGATTTTTTCACCGTAAATTCAGCCGCACTAAAAAAACACGTCCGAACAGTTCGATGAGACGAAAAATCTTGTTTGAGATTTTTTGTGTATCATATGAGTTTGAAAACTTCAAACATATTGGTGAATGACCTATTAATGATATGGCATTAACACTAACAAAATGCAGGCAGGCTCATATGTTTATTATCTTAACCCACAACAAATAAAAAATTTTCAAACATATATTTTTACATAAAAATGAATTAATTATTAGTTTGTTGTTATAATAGTTTTTTTATTAAACTGAATTAATTTTATTTTTAAATTATTTTTAATTTTATTTTTAAATTATTTTTAATTTTATTTTTGAATAAAAATATGTTTCCTAAAAAGTACCAAAATTTTGAAAAAGTAATCTTTTTGCTGACGGTCAGTACCATTTCAATTTTTAATTTTTCCATTACAAAAAAATGTTATAGAAGAAATACTCGTAAGCAAACATAACAATTACTAAGGAAATTTACTGCAAAATGATATTAATAATCACATACGTTTGTATGTGAAAAAAATATGACCTGTTATCGATGCAAACAAATTGATGAAGAAAGAATAAAAACTAATCTGTAACATTAAGTATGAATAATAACTACAAAATAATATATGTTTTAAATCCTCAATTTTAGCTACTGATTTTTAATCGTATAATAACTTCTTAATACTTATGTATTTATTATAAGAATGTTTTTTTGATTCAATAATTTTGTTTTATTTAGATATGTATACATATACATATATAAGTAATTCTTTAATATATGTATATGTAATTAGTAATTCAAAAAATATCGAAATAATGAATACTGATATTTTAAAGAATTTATTAGAATTAAGACTGTATTAAGTAAAGTTTTGCTGGGATGGTTGGGTATAATCATATTATGGTTGTGCTATTTATTATTGATGAACCATAAGACAATTAACCAGAAATAAAATTATAGTTAAGATGTATCATATTATAATAATATAACCATAATATCGTTGTTCGTTTATGGTTACCACAATCATACTTTTTGCTTGCACTTACGTTTTTTACTTCTGTTACCTTATGATAAGAAATATAAAAGTCTTTAAACATATTTGCCCATGGATAGAAAAATTAAACTGTGAATTCGTTTTATTTATATATTTAGTTGGGGTTGTTCTGAAAATAAATGAAAATGTTGAAAACAAAGAAGTTTTTTGCACTTACATACATTCTTTGCGTAATAATTTATTTTAAACTATTTTAATTTAATTTTTTTTTAATTATTTTTATTTAATTTTTTTGTAAAATGAAGAGTATAAAAAATCTATATATATATAAAATGCAATGTTTGTATATAATATCATATAGCTACAGTTCTATAATAGCCAGAGACTTAGAAATTTGTGTACGTTGATTATTATTTAATGTGAATAGTCATGGGAAAATTGGGCGGGATCATACCAGTGGGCATGGCAGCTCCCATACAAAGTGAATATTTAGCTCATATACAAAATTATTATTAATATTAAATATCTAGGGTTCTATATCTATATATGTACTATATATAAAGGGTGTCCCAACTAGAACGCAATTTTTAAATTTGGCGCCATTCGAAGCGTCATTGTTTGACATTTGAACAAATGTTATTGTTTGCGAACAGAAGGTACGAGGTAAGTAAAAATGGAGCGCTACACAAATGAACAACGCATTCTCATTGTGAAGTTGTTTTACCAAAATGGTGTAAGCTTTGCGGTCAATGTGGGGTCACAATAATGCTCCAAAAGAGTCAACTGTAAAGAGATTAATGGATAAATTTGCCAAAACGGGGTCTGTTAGTGATGTAAAGACAACAACGCGTCTTCGACCAGGTCGATCGACCGAAAATGTCGCAGCTGTATGTCGCTCAAACTCCATCCACCTCAATTCGACACCGAGCTCAGCAAATTGGTGTCTCTAAATCTACCATGCAGCGAATTTTGACGAAAGATTTGCATCTTCATGCATACAAAGTTCAATTGACTCAGGAACTGAAGCCAGCTGACCATGGACAGCGAAGGGAGTTCGTTATTTGGGTATTGGAGAGACAACATGAAAATTCTGATTTTGCTGATAAAATCATCTTCAGTGACGAGGCCCATTTCCATCTTGATGGCTTCGTCAATAGGCAGAATTGTCGCATTTGGAATGAGGAAAATCCTCGATTCACGAGAAGCATATGCATCCTTAGCGTGTCACTATGTGGTGTGGTTTTTGGGCTGGAGGAATCATTGGACCTTTTTTTATGAATATGAGGCAGGACAAGCGCAAACAGTCAATGGTGTTCGGTATCGTGAAATGATAACCAGTTTTTTCTTGCCTAGAATTGAAGAAATGAATGTGAAGGGCATGTGGTTTCAACAAGACGTCGCCACATGACATACAGCCAGAGAAATAATTCATTTGCTGCATCAGTCATTTAAAAATTGCGTTCTAGTTGGGACACCCTTTATATCCAGCTGTTTATTTTTTTGCTCGTAGGGTGGCCATTGTTTATAGTAAATTAAAATATTCAATATGAACAAAAGTAAACAAAACAAATAATGTACATATTGGCAATACTGTGATTTGACAATTTTTTATTCTTATTTCAGTTACTAGTATGCTACTCAAAGAATCGCGAGGCAGCTCAACTAAGAATATCGTTAACAATTAGCCGACACATTTTAAGTATCTAATACATTCAAGTCTTCATTCAAATATTTTTTCTGCAAGGCACTCTAATATTAATGTTTGTATGTACAATAGTGTAATCGAAAAGTTGGTTACTGTAGCTATTTAGGAAAATAAAATATTTGTGAATTGTGTAAAAGGGTAGAAACCAAAATTTGAGGATAAACTAGGATAATCTAATGTGACAAAAGTGTTTGTTGGACAGATTGTTAGGTAAGTTTGATTTTTTGTATTTGTTTTTATGGTAATGTTTGTTCGTATATTGTATGTATGTGTTCAAGTACATTAATACACTAAAAAATACACACATTTGCGATATATGTTTAATAAATGAGACAAATATGTTTATACTCGTTTGTGTACTCGTACATGTGCATGCATACAAACAGAGGTAATAAACTACCAGATACCAAAAACTGTGAACGGGTTGTTTGAAAACCTATAAATAACTGCAAATAAATCAAATCCCTCAATGCGCAAAAATTCGATATGTTACAATTGACTTCACCGATGATCCTGCCATAAATACATCCAACGTACACAAATCTACTCACTCAGGATACGAGTGTGTATGAGACTACTAACATAAATAAATATGTATTTTTTTAAAATACATACATACAAACATATGTATGTGTATACATCCATGTACGTACGAGTATGTGCGTACTCTGACAACATGCAGACTAACAATCATAGTTGTGCAGATTCGAAGGTTACCCCGGTTTTGTTGTTGCTGTATGGTCGTCTTTCAAAACATTATGCCCTTGTGTAGAGTATCCTTTTGTGTAAACATAGTTGCTGAAGAAAAGGAACGAAGAAACCAAAGAAAAGGGTAAGCAATGACAAACTCACACACACACACACATACACAAATAAAACCCTTTTGCCACTCATCCATCCCAATCGCGTAAATATGTATGTATGTTTGTATCTATTTGTATGCATGAATACGTTCGTGTGTAGCAAGTATCCTTTAGGTAAAGATAGGCTGCGAGTGTGAAATTTTACAATAATTTTAAAAAATGGGATTCAATTTAATCAATATTTTTGAAATGTTTGTGTGTCTATCGTCTATCCCTCTGTTGTATGCTGTTGTGTAATATTACGTTGCTCTCTAATTCATTTCTATCCATCCAATTCTAATGGACATTAGATGCATTTCACAATACATAGTTTTAATTTTATTTATGATTTGATTCAAAGGCGATATGATAAGCCTGGGAATAAAATTGAGCGTATGTTACAGTAGAGAAATGTGGTGTGAAAGGGCATGTTTTGCGGATAGATTTCCTGCTGTTTTAATAGATCACAAAGTTCGCCTTTTATATTCTCTACCTGATGCGCTTTAATTATCTGATTAAAAATAAAATTGCAAAATAAATACATATCTCACTAATAGATAAATACGCTCCTAAGAATACAGCGTAAAATTGTGCTTTTATAACTCTGGCAATTTGTCACAATTTTTCAATTACTACAAATATGTATGTATGTATCTCGTATACTCGTATGTATGTATGAATATGCGATAAGTAATTATTAAATATGGTATGATTTTGGAGTTTTTGTACAAGTTTTGCAAACAGTAATTTTGCATGTCATTTAAAGTAATATCTAAAATACAACTGGAATTATATATTATATATTTACTGTTTTATTAAAAAAAAAGAGGCAACTAGAGCAAAAAAATAAAAAATGCCGAATCTTATTACCTACGCAGAAAATCCCGATATTTTCAGAAATTTTACCATATACATCCAAGATACATTTCGGGCATTTATTGGCCGACTTAACTAATTTCAAAACATATTTTCTGCGAGATTCGGAAAATCTATTTGAACAAAGACAAGGTTTAACACATTTTTAAATAAAAAGAAAATATTTAGCATAATATACATCATGTTAAATGGTTAAGTTTCACATACTATGTACTTTAAAAAATTAAATTTCCTTTGGGATTAACTACCCTGCAGCGGCGGCGGTAACCAGTGATCGCAAGTAAGTACTAAAAAAGTATACGAAAAGCATAAGTACTTACTTTTGATACCACTGGTAATGCCAAAGTTCCACTTTTATATGAAAAAAGAACATAATTGCGAAAATCCAAAAAAACTACTAATTTGCTGTGTTTATTCTTTGCTTTGAGGTGTTTGTTGCGTACAACAACATGTTGTTACTATAGTCTCTCATAAGAGAGAGAATGCAAAAATGTGATGTTATCCCACATAAACTCTAGTTGCGACTATGCCACAAACGAAATGACTGCTGAGAGGTAATGACTTGGGTAACAAGTGACTACCTCTTATGACATCCCCATGTTAAACTCGTCACTCATTAACATTGCCAGTGGTATGGCCGGTAAGTACTGGTGATTATTGGTAAGTAGTCAAATCACAAATCATTCACAACTTACCCCGACTGCTGGTCAATACTAACACAAAATTTAAAATATATTTTTTAAAAAATTATACATATACACATCAATAACTAACTGTATGATTTACATGAGAGATAATGTATTTTTGAAATTAGTTTTTGGCACAGTTTTTATATGTTTGTATTATATAGACGACCATATAATACTCTACACCGAGTATTATAGATCGATCATCATAACATGTACAAATTGTTTTCATTAAATTTTACACCCATATCAATGCTTGTATTTTCAGAAAAGGTTATAGAGACCGATAAAGTCCTATTTCGGGAGGATATTCGTATAGGGCTAGGTTCATAAGAAAATTCACCAAATACAAAATTTTATCGAAATATCTTTGAGATTGCGACCTTTTCTTGGGCACATGATTAACATGGTTAACAGGCATTAAGACAGAATACTTTCTTAATTGCTTTAGATGTTAAAGTCATTGAGAAAAAACTATGTAACATAATTTTGCTTTATTTGTGTTCAGCGTTTGTGTGTTATCTTTCTTTTGTAGGCGCTAACTAATTTTAAAAACCTTAAATTCTAAATATTTTTGTATATGTTTTTATTGCTAATAGATAACTTATGTGTCCAATAACAAACAAAATGTGTTTAAACGCTAAATATTTTATAGCCGCTAACACTTAAATACATGAAGTTTAAATTTACCACTTTTATTTTGATATTCGAGTAAAAGAAATTATAAAATTTACAGAATCGGGTGAACCAAATAAATTTTTTTACACGAATTGCACAAAAATCGGTGCAATTATTGACAGTGCGCATATAAGATTCCCAACACCTCCATAGTGGGCAGAGTATTATGCGTTTGTGCTGATGTTTAGCAATGTCCGTCCTTTCGCCTGACTAGTTGTCTATATTAAATACTTATGGCGTTTTCTTTTCTGGCAAAAATGTTACATATACATGTATGTTACACTTTTTGCCCATTTCCCATATAAAAAAGGAAAAAAAAGTGTAACATTTTTGCCAGAAAAGAAAACGCTATTAGATTTTTATCTGTCATAAATGTCTGCTTTATATATAACATAGATATACATACATACATACGAGTATTGTCAAATTTCTTCATATATAAGTTGTATATATGTAATAGGAAACCATATCTACACATTTTATGCAGATCGGTTAATAATTGACCATATCTTTTAATGTTTTATATTACGAAAATCATTTTATTCGCAACAAATGTCTTAAAAATGTTGATATCCAAATAAAATTCTACACAAACCAGTTTTAAATATAAATATGTACATATGTACATAAATGTTGTAACTCTTTTTTCCATATACGAGCACATACATATACTTATGTACATAGATATATAATATCTAGTTGTTAGTTCTAATAATCAAAGTAATTTCAAAATTTATTCTAATATTCGTTGAATATTTGACAACAACACACTAAATACACGTGAAAATAGCACAGTAAAAACGTAAAGATACTTATGAACATATTTCTGTACATATGTACATACTCGTATATGTTTTTCTAAGTGTATCAGTAAGGGTTCATCTTAAAAAATGTCATTTATTTAATTCTAAACAAGTTCAAGTTGGGTTATATGTTTTTGTTTCTTACAAAAATGGAATTTGAATAAAAAATAAACAACAAACATCAAATTAAGGGCCACACTAAAGTTTGAAAATCATAAAAACCAAACTTATGTGTATTTACATATAAATATAAATACACACTAGTATTATGGCCATTAGGCCTGCTCTTGAAAAATAATTTTGTCTTGAATCGATCAAAATTTGTTCATTGGTACCCAAAAGTAATTTACGCTAAAATTGAAGGCAATCAGGTAATGGTAATGCAAGCTAATCGATTAAAAAATTAATAATTTGCTAAAAAAGGTTTTTAATATTTTATCACATTTCATAATTTGAATATTATTTCGTTGAGATTTCTAAAATGATATAAAATAAAGATTTTCCCAACCGAAAATGTCTAGTTTACACTCTCTGTATCAAAATCTGTTTAAAAGCATTAACAAACCACCCAGGAAACTTTATTTTTCACAGGCAGTTCTAATGTTATTATACTTTACTCCACCTTACTCCCATATCATACAGGACGGACAATACAATACAATTTGAATGATTCTCACAGCCTGTCAAGTAAGCATTTTAACAAAATAATTATATTTTAGAGTCTCTGTACGAAATATAGTAGATACTGTAAATTTGTATTGACTTTGTCATTCCGTTTTAGTCTTTGTAGACACGAACGCCTCGATGGAAGGATATAGGCAAATTAAATATTCTCGAAATATTCCTTGTTAATTTCAAATGTTTTGTATTGAAAATGAGAAAAATCAAAACGTTAATATTTTCTAAAAATGTTTTATGTATTTTCTTAAAATATATTACAATGATATGCATAATCTATATATATATAAATGAAATGGTCCATGTATGTAATGACATCACGTGAGAACGGCTGGAGCGATTTGGTTGATTTTTTTTATTCTATTCAAAATTTTCAGGAGATGGTTTGTAAAAAATAAATAAAAAATTCCTGGTAAAACTCCGAAATTTTAATTTTTTAATATATTGCCTCCTTTTCACTTTTCATTTTTTTAAGTATGAGACAATTTTATGAAAACTCAAAGAACTAAATTTTACTGCCTCATTTTTCTTAATAAGAGACATTTTTTGAAGAGACTTGAAGAACTGACACCATTCATGCCACCGCAAGACTTGCAGCTTAAGGTTATAGTTATGTTATGTAATAGTTATGTTACGAAACCTGAATCAGCCAACACTATGCAATCTAGTATCAGATTAGTTGTTAAAACGCTGATAATTACAGGAGTGTTTAAAGGTGAAGAAGTGCTTATCCCCAGGATACATATGAAACCAAGTGATCTACAATTTAATTTTAAACGCGTCCAATTTCCAGTTCGCCTTGCATTCTCAATGACGATAAATAAATCTCAAGGACAATCTTTAAAAGTGTGTGGGTTAAATCTAGAATCCCAATGTTTTTCCAACGGTCAATTGTACGTTGCGTGCTCGAGAGTCGGTACACCGTCAGGACTATTCATTTTCTGTCCTAATAGAAGAACAAAAAACATTGTTTACCATCAAACTCTAAAATGATTTTTTTTTTGTTTTTTAATTAATAATTGTTTCAATTAATTGTTGTTGCATATAATTAATTAATAAAAATTTTCGTTATTTTTTCTTTTACTGAAATTTTTGTGTCTTAATTTTTAATTCTATATGAAATACAAATCATTAGTAAATACCGAGCGAAGCCGGGCGGTCAGCTACGTTATTTGGTTCCTGAGATCAGACTTCCATAAAAATTGTAAGGGTATATTATAATTACTTTTTGTTGGAAATGTTGAATTCTTTTACGTTCGTAATTTTTAACACAAAAATCTTTACAGACGTTATCAATAAGGAAAAATTATTACTAATAACAATTGGAAAATGTATATAAAATGGATTTCAAAAGGAAATATACTTTTGTGACCTTCAAAATATGATGCATTATAAATAACTACATACATAAAAATTAATATTTTTTGGGCTAAAAAATATTTTTATACCCTCCACCTAAAAAGTGCTGAAGACGGGTATATAGGTATATGTTCATTAGTCAATCCGTGTGTAATATGGAGAAATATTTATCTGAGACCCAACAAAGTATATTTGATCCTTATAGTATTATCATTGATCCTTATGAAATTTTAAGTCGATTGAGCTATATCCGTCTGTCTGTGTAAAACACTCTCACGTCACGCCATGGACAAAACCTCCTAGCAGTTTGGTATTGAAAATCAGTAAAATCGGTCCAGTGGAACGAGAGTTATGATCCAAACTGTGACACAATCTCAAAAAAAGTTTATATTTTTCAAAGATGTTTAATATTTTGTTTAAAGGTATTGTAGATAATCCCATGAAATTTCGCACACGTAATTTCTATGTATATTAAAAGGCTAAACTCTGGTGAAAATGATAAGAATCGATCCATCATTTCTCCTAAGCCTCACACATATAGATCTATGGTAGATAAGTACCTCTATAATAGGGATACTTTACAAAATTCAGCACAAATAAGTTTCGTATTAAAAGAAATGATAAATTCAAATTTTTTGATAATAGGCTCATAACTATTTGACCGTAGTCCCCATATAAGGTTCACTTCCAAAAATTAATTAAAAACGTATAATTGGCCATAGCTCCCATATAGCTCCGTTATCCTCACACAAAACCTCACAACCTCTCGTTCGATTGGCCGTCAAGTCAGAGGACCAATTAATGGGCAAATGAAAAAAAGAAGGGTTAGAGTGACATTCTCGCTAAATCACGCTACTCCAAGGTCTTGTTCATTCTTGACAAGATTGCCAAGAATACTGCCAATGTAACCACTCACCAACGCGATGAGGCTGATTGTGTTAAATACAAGGCTGTGGTAGACCATTGCCTTAAGTACAAAGATAACTTGCCAAGCAGCTTCCCTTGCAGCTGTTCAAAAGACCTTGAGCTGTAAACAGAATCGCTCTCAGGTTGAGGATGACAAATCGCCGAAAAGGAGGAAGATCAACGAGATGTCTACCACTCCAGGCCCTGTCAGATCGTCGACCGCTAGGTGTCCCTTAATTGACGTCGTTAGAAACGACCTTCTGGTGGCTGTAGCGAGTGAAATGGATGGTGTTGTTACTCCTGTAGTAACGGAATGGGGTGCCATCGAATCAAAGTTGGCTGAGTTCAAAGCCAAAAGCGATAGTCCGGCACCTCATTTTGACTCGTTCACCTTCTCTAAGGTGTTATGTCTAAAACTTATCCCGGCTGTGGAAATCCCAATTAGACCACGTGCAAGGGTTTGGTTACATAAAAGGTGTAGCAATGGCAACAATATGTTGGAATTTTTGAAGCACCAGAATCCCAGAATTCCTATAGACGTCTGTCATCTGCACTGGAGCACAATAACAACAGCAAATGCCTGATTCCCATCTCAGAGTCGGGCGCTGTAGCGCTAAAGAAAGTGGGACATAAGTTGTTCTTCGTAGTCCGAGACGCCAAGATAAAAGTGTTTAGGCCCTTGGCCTTGGGAAGTGAGTAAGCAGATGAGGTTGAAGCTGCAACAGCCTGCTTACAGGGATGTAGCTTTCCGAGCCCCCACAAAACCTCACAATGATAATAAAAATAGTCCAAATTAATTTGCAGCACTCCAAATAAGGTACAGATAATTTACGTATTCTTCTAGCTGAGGAGGATTTGGACACTTGTGTGGTACAGGACCACAATACACAAAATTGTGAAAGACAAGGCTAAGCCAAGATCATGCCTTGTAGATAAAAAACACATCAACATCTTTCTTTGCTCTCATCTCAGTTCAGCGGACCTTACAGTCGCAAGGGTCGAACTGACCCAGAGAAGCTTCATCATAGCCTCCTGCTACATGGCTCATGATAGATCTGCTCCACCAGAAGAAGTGATTGCTCTCATGAGGTCTGTATCACCAAACGATACTAGGCATACTATCTTAAGCAGTAGTGAAATCTTTTGTTTATAATATGTTTATATAACCACAATGGACCACAGGGTCTCCGAGTGGAAGTGCACTTAGTGCACTACCCTTCTAATCCTAATATGTTTATATGTAATTGTGGGGGCAAATCACCGCACTCGATATCGAATGGACTTTCGAGTGGAACACATTTTCGATGGCCGCAATTTTTTGGATCACGGTATTCGATCGTAATTTATTTTATCTACTACTATTTTTTACATTGCTGTAAACAAATGACAATAAGAAAAGTAAAACGAAAGAGGAAAACAAAATAAATACATTTGTGATAAATTGTTAAATTAAAAATCAGAAAAGGTTTAATAAAAATGGATCTAAATATTTTTTTGTACACTTCGTCATCGGAATTGGAAGACGAATCAAATATTGTCATTATAAGAAGAAACATTCGTGACAAAAGCAATCCTTTGTCAATGTCTGAAGTTGAGCAAGTTGCGTCTTTTTAAGTGAATGTATTTAAATAAATGTTTTAACATCCATAGATTTAAAAGACGTTTTCGACTGTCGAAAGAGGCTTTTAAATATGTTCTATCAGAAATAAGCTTTTCTGGCCATATGTCTACGTCCGTACCACCCATATTACAGCTTACCTCTACATTGACCGTTTTGGCAAGTGGCAGCTTCCAACATAATGCCGGGAACGATTTTTTACTTGAATTAGCGCAAAGTACCATGTGCAAAGCTGTGTAAAACGTTACTAATGAAATACAAGACAAATTGTGCCACAAAATGATTAATATTTTATGCACAAGTTCAAAATCCCTGAAGGTATTCATACCATCTTTTTTCTTTTTTTTATTAGCCTTTATTTATTTATTGAATCTTCATATATTGAAATGACAATAAGTATTCAAATCTTAATACTAAAAAGAAAATAATAAGCCTAGCCAGTGCTAGACAACAATTTTTATGATACTAAAAAAATTTCACATCAACTGATCCAGTCATCTGTTTTGCGCTTGAGTTAAAGCAAGTTCTCAACCGATTGTGGCCACTAAAGTTAAGGATATCTCGTGCAAGTGGGTTTGGATGGTGATCAAGTTTGCTGACGTACTGTAACGCATATTTTGTAAATTCGACTTTTACTAATGGCACGCCTAGATCTTTGTGGATTCGAGAATTTTTAACATACCATGGAGCTGCAGTAATTAATTATACGTAGAATTTTATTTTGAGCCCTTTGGATTTTTTCAATGTTTGATGCTGAGGCCGTACCCCATAATTGAATTTCATAGCACCAGATTGGCTTTAGTATTGCATTGTACAACAATAGTTTGCAATCCAACTTTAGTGAAGAATTTCTGCTAATTAGCCAATTAAGTTGCACTGCTTCTAATCTCATTTGTGTAAGTTTCGCTTCAATATGAGACTTCCAAGTTAAACGGCGGTCGAGGTGAATGCCGAGGTATTTGACTTCATTATGTTGAGGAATAATTTGATTATTTATTCTGATGGACGAGCAGGTATCTTTTCGCAATGTGAAAGTGATATGAATACATTTTTGTTCATTTACCCTGATTTTCCAAAGCTCTAGCCAATTCTCTAGTTTATAAACATAATTCTGCAATTCTGTGATGCAACTTGGTGGTCCTTATGGACGCTGATAAAGGCTGTATCGTCTGCAAAAGTTGACGTGTGGATTTTGGGGTCTGACGGCATGTCGAAGGCATAAATCAAATATAAAGTAGGACCCAGTATGCTACCCTGAACAGTTTAGCAATTGTCGGCAGTAGGGTTATTGGCCTATATGACTCCACTTTGGTGTGGTCGTTCCCTGACTTAGGAATCATAGTGATCATAGACACCTTCCAATCTGCAGGATAGTATTCTAGGCGTAAAGTAGCGTTGAAGATAAAGAGGATAATTCTTCTAGCTACACGAGGTAACTCCACAAGCATTTTATTGCTGATTTTATCCATACCTGGAGCCTTTCTAAGGTTCAGAGTACCAATAGCGCTTTCGACATCACGAACGTTTAGTCTTAGAGGTACAGGAGGTCTTATAACAAGTGGTGGCAAATCAGATACGTTATTTGAGTTGTTTATAGTAAACACATTTCTTAAATGGTTAACAAATAATGTCCCTTTCTCAGAATCATTTCTAGCCCAGTCACCATAATGTATTTATGTAAATTACTTAAAATATAAAAGATACTTCTTTCAGTGGTTGGATGTGTAGACGGCACACACTTTGGATTTCAAGCACCGACAGAAAATGAATACATGTTCTTCAATAGAAAAGGATTTCACAGCCTAAATTCAATGACTGTAAGTTATATTACAAATACATTTATCAATTATGTAAAAGTTTTGTAAAACGTTTAGATTTGTGACCATGAATACAAACTACTGGCTATTAATTCAATATACGGCGGCGCTGCTCACGATAGTTTTGTTTGGAAGCCTTCCGAAGAACGATGTTTACTCGAGCAATTGCACACAGAGAACGGCTTAAACGTTAGGGTTCTTGGTAAATCTTATGTTTCTTTTTTGTTGTTTTATGACTACCGTATAAACGAAATCTACGCAAAGGCTAGATGTATCGTTGAACGTACAATAGGGATAATAAAATCACGTTGGAGAATATTATGAAATGAGAGCAGAAGCCGATGCCAATATTTGGAAATATATGTGGGGCTTTACATAACACATACATAAAGTTTAAGGTGTCTAACTACACTCATATAAATTATAGAGAAACCTCGTCAATTGAAGTATTTACTGGCGGGGAAATCCGATTAATAAAAATTGGGGAGAAAATAAGAGATCAAATAAAAGTATCTTTAAGTTCCAACATTTAAAATATGGCTTTTATTTAAAAAAAAACAAAACAATTTATATTTAGCTACTAAATAATAAGTATTAAAAAACAGAAAAAAACAAGTAAGGCTGTGCCGAATCTTAAATACCCTCCACCTAAACGTAATAAGAAATACAAAAACTACACTGGTTAAAGGACTAGAATATCCTAATTCTGTGTTTTCTATTCAGTCTTAGTGCAAATTTTATTAGTATTTGATATATTGTTTGAAAGACAATTTTACGACCAACATAATTTATGTTAAATTTTTTGAAAGGTTGTCTAATTTTCATTGATTTAATTACCAATTCTTACCAAAATTTACAGAGTCTGTCTGATGTTCATAATAATCTTGAGTGTAATTTAACAAACAGAGTATAAGAAAATAGGTTCAATTCGGTTTTAGTTATTTTGCTCAAAAAAAAACTTCATCAAATAGGGCTTTTAGAGGAGATGTCAGCAAAAAAAAATTGTTGCCGGTCACGCCTATTTTCGAGGGGGCGGGCCCGTAAAGTTGAAAATATATAGGCCTATATCTCGGGAACTACTGGGTGCTTGAAAATTTTTAATACATTTATTTTATTAAAAATACCTTTCCAACGATATATATCATGATTATAAAATATGGACCGAATATAGGTTAAATCCCAAAAGAATATTTTTTGACCCGAATTATTGTTTTTTGAAAATGGTTTTTATATGGCAGCTATGACAAATTTTAGCCGTTTAACATTATTTATATCTCTTTTATACGTATTTAAGTGAATTTTGGAAGTGGACTTTATATGGGGTCTATGGTCAAACATGGATCGAACTAAAAAAAAATTTCGTTTTGAGATTTCTTTTTGTATAAAACTTATTTTTGCTGAATTTTGCTTGATATTCCAATTTTATAGGCATTTATTTATCATTAAGCCATATTTCGGGAATATATATATTTGTATGGGGGCTATGAGAAATCATGGACCGATTCTCACTATTTTCCGCACACTTTTTTCTTTTATCATACAAACAACGTATACAAAATTTCATGGAATTATCTGCAATAGTTTTCAAAATATTGCAATAAAATGGATGAAAAATATCAAATTTTTATGGAGGTGGTCTCACATATTGGTTCATAACTCTGGTTAACCTAAACCGATTTTGCTAATTTTAAATAGCAAACTTCTCGAAAGCACTTCTGACAGAATTATTGAAGATTTGGATCTTCAAAAAACTGATTTCAACATCCAGACAGACGGACATGGCTTAATCGACTCCGCTATCTATAAGGATCCAGAATATATATACTTCCTAAACATTTTGCATTAACCAGCCCAGCTACTGCTGCAGTTAGCCCGGCTGCTTCCACAATTTGTTCCTCGGCACTAGTCAATAGTATTTCTTCGTACGGTCCTCCTCCAGTTTTCTTTTTCGAGACCTTGTTGTAAGAGAGTTTCTTTTTTTGCGTTATGCTTTTGGTCGGCATAATCCTAATAATTTTACAAAAAATTAATTGACAATATTAATTTTTCCAATTGTATTAAATTACCTTCCGCCAACTTGAAACATCTTTGATTGGAGGGCCCCAGGCATTTAGTTTGTTTGTTAAAAGTTTCCATAAATTTTGAGACCTTACTTTGGCTTGCGCACAGTTTTGCAGTTTATTTTTGGCCAAGTCGGGGTGTTTTACCATAAATTGCGCCAATACCTCTTTTTGCTTTATATTTACTTTGTGTTTGTTCTTGAAACGGGTTTTGTTGGTTTTCTTTGGTGTTCACCTTCCCTAAACAATTAAATTTATTAAATTTTTGATAATTTTTGTTAGGCTCAGGTTCATTAAATTCAATTTTCATTAAATTATTATTTTTACTGAAGGTAGGAATTGTTTTTACAATATTTTAAAATAAAAAAACTTACATTTTTACATTGTTTTTCTTTGCTTATTTTGCGCAAAAAAAAGATGGCATTTGTTTGTTTTCGATTGAAGGTTACCAATCGAATACAACTTCGAGTAATTTCTTTACGATACCGATTACCGTGATCCAAGTTAACTACATTTCGATTACGAAGTACTCGATTTCGAATGCGGTGATTTGCCCCCTGGTTCAAAACCTACATTCATATTTCTAAATTCGGAAAATTTCATCTGTGAATAAATGGAGGGTATCAGATAAAAGGTCTTTTTCAGATCAGAATTGGATACTGAAGATAAGACTTCTGGTCTTGACACCACACACTGTGTCCACTGCGGCAATAAATCAATTTGGACCTGATCTCCGATTTTGATGATTTTTGCACAGATGATTAAAAGCAATCCAAAGGTCATGTGTGGAAAATTTCATGCAAATATCTCCATTGGTTTTCTGTCCCGAGCAGCGCAAAGTTGAAGTATTTGAACAAGTCTCAAATGTGATAGTTTTCCATGTCATATTCAAAAGCTTGGTACTATACACCGAATGTACCCTTATAAGTATTTTTTCAATTAAAATAGACATTAAGCATTATGTAAATTTAAAAAAAATATTAAAAAAAAATTTTCTTTTGACAATATTTTTTGAGCCAAAAAAAAATAAACATTTATATTTGCGCGCCGCCGAAAAACAATGAAAACCCGCGATGAACACAGTTTAAAACTAGTGGTTGATATACTAGCGATTAGGGAAGCATGCAAAATTTTATGTGAAAAAAATATTCGCGGCAGCACTGCCATTTTTGCGGCACTCATGCCACTCAAATCCAATACTTTACGCTTTACACTTTAAATGTTTCTACTGACGTATTAGTCGCAATACCACTTGGGATTATTAAAAGTGAAATCTTCAGACACTAATCTCAAAAGGCTAGAATTAGGTGGCACAATCTGGACACCGGCAGGACCACTAGAAATATGTAGGCAACATATAATAGGAAGGCCGTTTGAAGCTCCTAAATATGAAACGAAAGAACATCTCAAGAATCATAGCGGTGCTAACCGGTCACTGGACGATTGGTAAGCATGCAAACAGACTCGCACTTCCCTTCAATAATCACTGCCGCAGTTGCCAGGACCGGAAGAAAAAAGAAACAGTGTTTCATCTTCTCTGTGAATGTTCGCAACAAGTGGATATACTACCCATTATATACTAGCATCTGGAAAAGATCTAGTCCTATCATCTGTTTAACGAGTGGTGTGGTTTTCAAAACGGAATCATAGGATTTCACTTGAATGCTTGCAGGCAACCATGTAAATCAATCAACCAACCACATGTACATATATAAAATAATAGGTTCTACAATTGAAATTCGATGTGTGGTGGTGGTAAAATCAAAAACCGATATTTTCTGTCAACAAATTATATTTGTAAAATATGCAAAAACTTTTCATTCTAAACTCATTAAAAACCTCACTCACTCAAAGAAACTTTAAACAGAATTTATGCAAATGTTTAAACACATTCAATTTGTCCATCAACTTTTTTGTTATTTAATAACGGGCTTCTTCTTTTTTTATTATATGTATATAATTAACAAACACAAACTGCGAAACTTTTTGGCTTATATGCAGAAAACACCCAGAGTCTTTGGTGGGAATTAAACCCGTAACCCTCTGACTGATAGTCCGGCACACTATAGCCTAGTCTATCGGGGTACCTAATTAAATATTATTGTTTAAATTCAAATAAATTTACTGTTAGGAAATAAGCTAGTTCCCATGTTATTTAAAAAAAAAATAATGTAACCAACAAAAATATTAATTTTGGTGTGGAAACATATGTAAATTTATTCGCCAAATTCAAACTTAAAAATGAAATATAAAATTGTAATTTTTAAATACGAAAATCCATAATAAAAACTTAATATAAAGAATGGAAATTTTATTCTTAATTCCGTTATGTGTTCACCGAAAAAATTTACATGGAATATTTTTCTAAGAATGTTTCATCCCGATTTTATAACGGGCATTTTTAAAATCGAATATAAAAAACGCTAAACGGATTTAAGAATATATTATCATGAATTAAGAGGGGTTGTTAGTTATTAAACAAGCAAAAATTATAAATTAATAGACTGCAAATGGATAGGTTTAAACAATTTTGTTAATTTTTAACACATAAGGTATCAATTAGCAATAACTATTTGTGCAAATTATCCCCATCGGCACAAAGTTAACATGAGTCATGTTTTATATATTTCTTATTGTTTAACATAAAGCGATAAAGACTATATCTGACCCTTTCCATAAGAAATTGCCTCAAGAAAACTTCATTTTTTAAAAACATTAAGTTGAAAGAAATAAAACTTTAGATTTCTAAATGTTTTTGTTTGGACCAATTTTGCCTATTTTCATTACCAAACATTTCGATTAAAAGAGAATAGGAAAACCACAACTCCTCTTGGCGCTACAATCAACAAACAAACGACCGAATTTAGCTAGATCATCTTAGACCCAGAATATTTTTGTGAGATTACGACCAATATTTCGATGTGATACAACGGAATGACAAAATTGCCTCCAATCATATGTATTTCCTTGGTTAGCACTGTAATTTAGTAATAAAGGGTGTCCCAACTAGAACGCAATTTTTAAATTTTAAATAAAAAACAGATATTTAAAAAAAAAATCGTGAAACTTTATTATATCGTAAAGTGCAGATGGCCGCCGCGGCTTTGCTGGCACACACGCGATCTTTTAATGAAATTTTCAATGACCTTTTTGCACAAATGCTGCGGTATTTCATTAATGCAGCGTCCAATTTTCTCTTTTAAGGCTTGAGTCGTCGTCGGCTTATTCGCGTAAACCATCAACTTCAAAAAACCCCAAAGAAAAAATCTAAAGGTGTTAAATCGCACAATCTAGGCGGCCAATTCTGGTCTCAAAAATGCGAAATAACACGACCGGGAAATAACTGATGCATTTTCTCTGGCTGTATGGCATGTGGCGCTGTTTTGTTGAAACAACATGCCCTCCACATTCATTTCTTCAATTCTAGGCAAGAAAAAACTGATGATAACCAACTGACGATACCGAACACCATTGACTGTTTGCGCTTGACCTGCCTCATTTTCATAAAAAAAGGTCCAATGATTCCTCCAGCCCAAAAACCACACCACACAGTGACACGTTAAGGATGCATATGCTTCTCGTGAATCAAGGATTTTCCTCATTCCAAATGCGACAATTCTGCCTATTGACGAAGTCATCACGATGGAAATGGGCCTCGTCACTGAAGATGATTTTATCGGCAAAATCAGCATTTTCATGTTGTCTCTCCAATACCCAAATAACGAACTCCCTTCGCTGTCCATGGTCAGCTGGCTTCAGTTCCTGAGTCAATTGAACTTTGTATGCATGAAGATGCAAATATTTGATCAAAATTCGCTGCATAGTGGATTTAGAGACACCAATTTGCTGAGCTCGGTGTCGAATTGAGGTCGATCGACCTGGTCGAAGGCGCGTTGTTGTCTTTACATCACTAACAGAGCCAGTTTCGGAAAATTTATCCATTAATATCTTTACAGTTGACTCTTTTGGAGCATTATTGTGACCCCAAATTGATCGCAATTTGCGAACTGTAGCCGCAAAACTTTCACCATTTTGGTAAAACAATTTCACAATGAGAATGCGTTGTTCATTCGTGTAGCGCTCCATTTTTACTAACCTCGTACCTTCTACTAGCAAACAATAACAATTGTTCAAATGTCAAACAATGACACTTCGAATGGCGCCAAATTTAAAAATTGCGTTCTAGTTGGGATACCATTTATTAAGAATATATATTTAGTATATGTATGAACATTTACATAATTGCACATTGTAATTATATTGTTAAATTGTCAAAACACCTTCATTACTTACTGTAGAATAATGGTCGTCTAAAAAAGCGGATGGGACAGAGAGTACAGAGAGTTTCTTAAAAAAATGGAAAGGACCAAAGCTGTTAGCTAACCGTTGGATAGCTCGTAGATGTATGTAGATGAATCGTTGTA
Source organism: Bellardia pandia (assembly GCA_916048285.2). Classification (NCBI taxonomy): domain Eukaryota; kingdom Metazoa; phylum Arthropoda; class Insecta; order Diptera; family Calliphoridae; genus Bellardia; species Bellardia pandia. The sequence continues at coordinate 81,322,325 of OU696532.1, read as the reverse complement.
TGTTTGTTTAAACATACTAACAAAAGTTTCCATAGTTCCTGTTACAATGCGAATACGATTCTACGCTGCTGTATTTGTGTTTTTCAGTTTCTTTTTTATTTCTTTTATTTAAGTCCTTTTTTCTTTTCTTTACTCGAATTTGGGGTTGCATTTGAAGTTTTTCTTGGTTGTGCCTTAAGGGCTGACTTTAGTATTGGCTATGGATGTGAAGAAATGAAGTGAACATGGCACAAGGACAAACTAAACGGCTATAAAAAGGTCTTTGAAGAGGGTCAAATGGATATAAATTTGTGTATTTTGGGGCAGCATTAAGACCAGCACACACAAGTTTCTACATACATGCATACATATGTATGTTAATATGTGTACATACATATGTATTCTCCAGTACTCATACGTTTATACATACCTATGGGCATACATACCTACAAAAACATATACACATGTGGTCACAATCACACACACACACACACACATATCCGTATCTATCTATGTGGGGAACAAAAATACTTATTTAGCATATTCTTTAATTCGAACCTCATGGTATGGAAATAATGTGTATATGTAGTACATATATGTGTATTTGATGTGAGCTTTTGAATACTCGTACATGAGAACATACGCACGCAGATAAAAAACGAAATGTAACAAGTTTGAAATTGATGGCAATACTTTTATAAGACGGACAGACTGTATTGTATTTGTTTGCATGGATGTACTTTTATATATTGTATGTTTATAAATGGTTTATTTCCCTGCCCCAATGCTGCGGTGTTTTACTTGGTTTTCCTATTTTTCTTTTACGGTCAGGTCACTTCGATGGACGGATATGACGTCGCATGGGACTGTATCTTTATTTTTTGTGTATCCTTGTTTGACAACAACATATGGAAGTGGTGGGTGGGTGTTTGGTTGGTTTGTCTGACTTGTTTGTGTACGTTAAATTTAAATTGCGTCTTCGGTATTAACATTGCTAGTTATGTTAATTTGAATGAATGTGTATGGGGTTTTCATTTCGGGTGGCGGTGATGCTATAAATAAGTTAACAATCACTTTATTGTACTACAATATTCGCAAATGGATAATATTTGCTTGTAAATTGGCATTCGTGTGGAATGTTTTCTTTCAAGACACAATGGCTATTTGACCAGACGTTATAATAAATAGTGATTTATGAAATTGGATGCATTACAAAACTCACCTCTATTCCTGTAAGTTTATGTATGTTTTAACTACAATTTAATATAAACCTTGCTTTCGATGTAATGTGATACATTTGAATTTTCTAAATCGACCTGTCTTATAGATTATCAATTACTGATTTAGTAACATGAAATTGCAAAATACTCACATCAAAATATACAAAATAACTTTAGCTAGATATGCAGTATTGTAAGATGATACTTTCTCATTTTGTGCTTTCTACTTGTTCGACCTAGAAATATTAAATTACATTTTAACCCTCTACAAATGCAAATCAAGCACATCCATCAATCACAGATAGCGCGTGAAAAAATGACTTGTCCGACAAATTGAAGAATTTTTCTGAATCTACTAATTGCAGTCTTGTGTTCTCTCTTGACCATTCGACAGAAGTTGAACTTGGCGAATGACCAAATGTCTTGGCCTCTGTCACTGTACTTTAAAGATTTTTTTAAAAATATTTTTGGGCACGTATCAGTAGTATGAATAAATACATACATATGTACGATTATATGCACATACATATATAGATAGAACACACATACATATGTATATTCCCAGACATAATTATGTTTTTGTATATGTATGTATGTACATATGTACATGTACATTAGGAAAAACGTACTGAAGTAATAGAAATAATAGTCATATGCATATTATTCAGAGATGATACACATAAATGAAAAAGAAGGGTTAAACATAAAAAGAAAACTTTTTGCATTACAAAATGAACCACATCATATATACCTACATATGATACTTTTTAGCACCCAGTTTTTGGAATTAAAGAAATTGAACTGGAAAGAATGTAATGTGAACATTTTCTTTAAAATAATTATTTACAATATGCTCTGATAATATAAAGCTTTAAAAAAATTCTTCTAAAAATTTTCTGCTACGGTTGCCACAAATACAAATAGAACGGATACATAAAATAACTCCGAACATATATTTTGGCAGTGGGTATAAAAAGATTTGTAGTTTCCGGTTGTGGGCCCTATATAGCTGATCAATAGTCACAAAATTCGAATATACGATTTATGAGCTATACAGGATAGCAATAAAATGGAAGGAAGGTTTCACTGGTTACCATGATACCTAAGCAGGGAACAGATCATACAAAAATAAAATCATATAGATCCATCAGCCTATTGTCTAATATATCGAAGATATTCGAGAAGATATTCATGAACAAGTATTGTAATTATAAACAATTGTATTCCGAATCATCAATTTGGATTAAGAAGAAAACATAGTACATACTTTCGAACAGACTTGCAAATATCTCAAAAATCATTTGAAAAACATTTCGCTACCTATAAAATCATATATATGTGACTTAGCAAAATGGTAAAGCAATGGAGGATAAAAGTTAATGAGCAAAAATGCACATACACAACCTTTACATTGTGTTGAGAACCTTGCTCTCTTATTTATATCAATGATCAAGCAATAACACAGCAATCCGAAGTTAAATACCTCGGTTTACACCTCTATCGTCGCTTCCCTTTTTTATCCCGACCTGGTCTAAGTTTTGAAAAAATATATAGGCTGTTGACGCTTTCAAGTATGAATATATTTACGTTTCAAATTTCAATCGGTTCAGCCGTTTGGTCTTACCGGTTTTCCGCCTTTTAATTTCTTCCAGGTCCAAGTATTGAAAAATAATATAGCATATTGCGCCGTTATAAATTTCATTAAAATCGGTTCAGCCGTTTAGGCGTGATTGCGGAACAAACTAACTTACAAAGACATTTATAATATGTACGAGTATATGGATTAAAAGAAATCTAATTAATCCAGATCTAATTTTTTCGACAGCGGACAAGTTTGAAAAAAAAAAATTCAAACCTAAAGTTTATTAGTCGTTTATTTATTATAGTAAGTGCTTGACACCGACAAGCTTTCTAAAAATAATTTTTTATTTTTATAATTTTTGAAGTTATTAATTTTATTAACTCAAAAAATAAGTCATTCAATGACTTTTCAGGTCTCGATTTTTAAATAAACATAAACATAAAGAAAGTTTTAAAATAAAAAAAAAAAACAAAAAAAAAGTCATTCATTGACTTTTCAGTTCTTGATTTTTCAATCATGTAAACACAAATATAAAAAGCGTATTAAAAATAAAAAAATACGTCATTCATTGACTTTAATCACGATTTTTGAATCACAAATAACTAAAAATAATAAATGGACATTTATAATTAAACTAAAGATATTTATCACTTAATTTCACTTTTTTCAAAAGTAAAATCCCTTCTTCGGTGTTTAAATATTTTTTGAATTCAGTGCAGCTCATTCTAAAATTTTGTTTTATTATGAGCTCTGCTTCCACTTTTTCTAAATGCATTCGGGTTCTCTCTTTTCTCCAAGAATTCCCCATCAAACTGAAAATTCTTTCGGAAGATGCATTGGCATGTGGAATTGAATATATAAAACTTAATACTCTTAAAATATTTTTAGATCTGGTCCCACTGGAGAGAACAGTAAACTGAAAAAAAATATTAAAAAAAAAAAAATTAACGAAAATACCCCTGCAAGAAATGTGTGACCAAAACTAACACATAAACAATTTTGCACTAACACAGCAGTGTGAAAGAACTTACGTTTACTGTATGCAACATGTGTTAGGGAGTGGAAGGGAGATAGAAAATCACACAGACACAAAAGTCTCTATCATTTTGTTCATATTGCCCTTAAACTTTGATGGATATATCTCTCATCAGTGACAGTTGTTTTATCTATCAAATGACCGACACTGTTCTTGTAGGGACGTTACCGCTTGGACAGAAACGACGCGACGCGATCATTGTATATAAATTACACAGTGATCCAAAATTGAATGAAATAGAAAAACCTGGGACCGGATATTATTTTTCTAGTAGGGCTTGTCGAGTAAAACAAGATTCCAATAGTGAAATATGCTGGACACTTCCAAAATCCGGTTTTACGGTTAAAAACCCGGTTTTTGTACCTTTGCGCAATATTAGTCTGTAATTTTGTTGATAATGATCCGATTTTAAATTTCTTTCTAGATTTGGAAATATAGGGCACCTATTTCGAGACCCAACAGCCCCGCCTCTGGTGGTTATGTAGGGTTAATCTTTAAACTATAAACTGTAATACTCCTTAAGGTCGTGATATCCTACACAATCGTACGATTCATTTACTGGAAAATCTTACCGTTTTCTAACATACTCGGAAGAAAATCGCATCAAAGTATGTCATAGGTGCCACACTACTACACAAAAAAGATGCAAAACCATATGTTTTTGCTAATGTAAACAAACGCAGTTTTCCGCCTTTTAAATTAACTTATATTCATTGTATTTTGTTGTTATATGTGAAAATAATAAATTGTATAAACTATACAAACAATTAAAAAATATTAAACGTCTGTCCTTTAAGTTATAAATGATTTTTTAAATCAATGAAGCTGTATTAGAAAATACAACTCTGATCGCATAGAAACTATCATTTTATGAAAATTTTTAAAAACTTTTGGAAGTCGGACAGACTTGTCAAAAAAATCTGTTATTTAGTTAAATTAATAGTGTGGCCTCTATCATACTTTATGAACACACACGATTTTTTTGACTTATCTTACGACTAAATAGGATAGTCAGTAGACACCTTTAGCAACACCAATGCACTTTATCTTGATCCAACCAGACGTTTAGAAATACCAGAGTATTTATTCTGACATTTCTGCAAATATTTATTCTGTAATATTAATTTTTGGTGTTATTTACGAAATTAAAAAAGTTGGTTTAAATTAATAAGCACCATTTTAAAATCTCGTTTTTATGCTTCACACACATGAATAAAAATTATGATCATCTATTGAAAAATAAAAAATTTTCATATAGCAGTTATTTTGGAACTGAATGCAGTTAGTGCGTGTAAGGGTTGTTTTTACTAGAACAGATTATTTAAATTGTGTATAAAAGGGCAGCTGTATGACTGATATATTATATTCTGTTTGAGGTCGTAGCTGAGACAGGAGGTAAAATACTGAAAACATATAAAAGCTAAATCCAACTAGTTGTTGTCGAAATATATTTTACAGAACAATTTTTTTAACACAAAGTTAAATTAGTGCCAATTTACACGAAGCAATTCTTATTGAAAAGAGTGACACAATTTTTTTACTTGAAATTTCTTCGGTGTTCACACAGCACAATTCTTATTTCTTTATTTTTATTTGAGAGTAAATATAAACACATTTCTATACACATATGTATGTAATACGAAAAAGAGAGTAAAGCGAATTGCAAGTACAATCAAGTGTGTACTCGTCTTATCTGCCCCTCACGCAAATTTTTAAAAGGAAATTAGCTTAGCTTAAAAAATTGCTTCGTGTAAATTGGCACTTAGATCATAGAGCAAAGATCTTATTCTGGTAGTTTAGAACCAATATCGTTTTAACAAGTGATTTGATAACACATAGTAGGCTCTATTGCGTAAAAAGCAGAACAAATGTTTAAAATGGCTATTGGTTTTTAAACTTTATAGATTAATTTGTACATGTTATTTTATTCTTATTTTATTCTTATTAATTTGTACATTATATGATAGATGTGGTTACGATATTTATACTCGTAGTTTCATTCTGCGGATACTGGAAGAATATTGGAAGCTATAAAGGGCTATAAATGTTTCAATTTCATCTCAATAATGATTGCCGGACTATGATCAATTATGAACTGATTTTCGCAAAATCCAATAGTATTATTTTTTATTTACTGTACCTATGTATAGTTATGTATGTACATATGTAAGTGAGAGTGAACTAAAAAATGTGCTGTGCGAAAAATATTTAATTTTTTTAAAATAATAATTGTAAAAAAGATTACAAATAAAACTAATAATAGTGAAAAATTATTAGAGTTTAATATGCGTACATAATATAAAAAGACAAATTTACAAGCAATTTTACAGAAAAAATATAAAGGCAATTTTATCACATACTAAAACAACAATTTAGTTAAAAAAAAAATTTTTTTTTCACCAAATTTAAAATACCTATAAACAATTAATACGAAATAACAAACAAATTGGAATATATAAAAAAAAAAGAATAAAAAATTTTACAAGCTAACACAAATTGATTACACTAAAGCACATTTGATCACTTTGGATAACCTCAAACTAGTGTTTAGCACAAGTGTCTCAAAAAATGGCATTTGTATTTACGATCTGTTCTACGAATTGTAAAAAAGCTGATTCAATGATATGTGCTATTTGCAATGGATATCAGCACGTGAATTGTGTCATTGAACAAATGTCTAATGTGAGTAAATCAGTTTTGGACAATACCTTGAAAGTTAAACCTGGTTACTCTTTCGGCTGCAAAAGATGTTTCTTCTCTTCTCCGGTTAATCCCATTACTTCGAAAATGGACGCTGTTAAAAAGCATCTTTCTGAATTAACTAATCTCATTAAGGAAAGTGTCACTTCACAACTAGTAGAAATAAGAGCTGATATTGCTAAGTCTTTGGATAATACCAAGCAATTTGAAAATGAAACAAATAAAAAAATTGATAACCTTCAGGTTGAAAATAATTATCTACGTAAGCAGCTAAATCGACCAGATATAATAGTTAGCGGTCTTCCATCGCATCTTCAGTATACAGACTTGTACTCTACAGCTATTGAAATTGGAAAAGCTTGTGGTATCAATGTTACTGAAAATGATATAAATTTTTGCACCTGGATACGTAGGAAGTCAGCTGTGTTAATTAAATTTAACAATGTTCTGAAACGAGACTCCATAATGGTAAATTATAGAGCTAAATATAGCCTGAAGCTCAATGAAGTCATGGTAACGGATATTGAGAAAAGAGTTTATCTAAATGATCATTTAACTCCTGTTGAATCAAAACTACATTTTATCTGCCGAAGCAAGTTAAAGTCTGGTGAGATTAATAGTTACCGTATCTTGACACATAATCCATTAAAGGTCAAGCTGATTCATGCTAATAAGGAAGAAGTCATCTTAACTGCAGCAGATGTTGTCAATACTGAACCAAGCCTGGAACGCACTACTAATAAAGGCACCACCAACTCTTCTCAGATTTAATTTCAATCCACACATTAATTTTAATTTTCAATGATCAATATTATGTTCGTTTCTTTATTATTTTTTTATTTTGACATACATATGCGTTTATATTTTCCAATGAAATTATTAATATTAAAACATTTTTTCCCTGTTAATATTGTAATATATTGCTTTTTTTTTTGAACTCTTATGCTTAACTTATTTGTGTAACATATTACTTCATCGTCTTTGTTTTGTTTTGATTTTTGCATAGAATATTAATATATAAATGTAAAGAATTCTATAAATAGATTATATTTGTATCAATCATTGTTTTTTACCTGCCCTTGTTATACGGTTTGATACTTACATATTTTTTAAGAGTATAATAGTATTTGAGATAATTTTATAGTGAATATGAACTTAATTAAATGAGAATTATTACTCTTGCGAGTATAAATTGTAAAATTTACAAAATTTAAAAAATTTTAATCGAAGTTCACTTCAAGTTAAATATACAACTTATTTGAAAATAAATTGTATACACTACATTTATTTTTGAATATTTCTGTTAGATGTTCTACATAGCCTTCCGTTGGAAAGCATAAATGCATAATGCATAAATGATTTTACAATTTATACTCGCAAGAGGAATAATTCTCATTTAATTAATGAATAAAAAAAAGTTAAATATACAAGGTTTGAAAATGGAACACTATGACACAAAGAATGCTGATGACGGCTTTAGCAGGCCAGAAAATGCATTACATTTTGCTAGTGTCTTTGAATATTTTTGTATGATTTTGCATTTATGCTTTCCAACGGAAGGCTATGTAGAACATCTAACAGAAATATTCAAAAATAAATGTAGTGTATACAATTTATTTTCAAATAAGTTGTATATTTAACTTGAAGTGAACTTCGATTAAAATTTTTTAAATTTTGTAAAGTGAATATGAACATAATACTGAATTTAATTATATAAGCAATAAAAGTGTTAAATGTATTCCTTTCTTTAAAACATATTTTTTGTAACACTGTATAGCGGGAGTGAGTTGTATTTTTTCTTAGTTATGATAATTTACATACTATATTATTGTTGCAGTTCTCTTATACTGTTATACTCTTATATACATATACTATGTTATTTAATACACGGTGAAAAATTGATACTGTTGAATTTTAATTTTATTTCTTTTATATCTTACACATTCTATTTTGTTTTGATATTATTGTTGCAGTTCTCTTATACTGTTATACTCTTATATACATATACTATGTTATTTAATACACGGGGAAAAATTGATACTGTTGAATTTTAATTTTATTTCTTTTATATCTTACACATTCTATTTTGTTTGATTTTTTTTTTGCGAAATTACATATATGTATATGAATATATTTATATATAGTATAAAGTATATTATATATAAAAAAAACTGAAATTATCTCATTAATCTTTTTTACAAATCTCTCATTTACTACAATCGCACAGTTATTATTGTGAAAAATTTTCTTAAATGAATATAACAGTAAATTTATATATATTTAAGTTTATAATTGGGATTAATTTATCTTTTGCACAAATGTTAGAGTTATATATGTATTGTTATGTTATGTAACCTTGGTCCTTTGTTATGTAACAGAACATCCTTAAATTCCGCTCTGGACATTAACAATTTTAACATTTGCCACTTTAACGCTCAAAGTATAGTTCCTAGAAATAGTTCAGTCAAATTCCAAGAAATAAAACATGTTTTTGATAGTTGCAAATATGACGTTATTGGTATTACGGAAACTCTGGTTGTGAGGACTTGATTATAGATTTATCAGGTAGATATCATAATTGCATCTTAATGGGAGACTTTAACACTGACTTATTTACCAAATCAAATATTGTAAGAGACTTTTGCTCTCGTTCTAATCTTTCAATAGTTCATAACAGTATTCCAACTCACATTAATGAATTTCATAATACTTCTACTTTAATAGACTATTTCTTTGTCTCAGATATTAACCTGGTAGGCCATAAGGCTCAATACCAATTTCCTCCACTAAATTCTGGTCATGCTATTATATCCTTAGGCTATAAGCTGAAGAATGACACACTTCATTCGGAACGTTGGTATAGGGACTACAAGTCAATCAACTTGGATCGATGTAATTCAATATGCAATAATTTTAATTCTTCTTGTTTTTTTAATACTCAAAGTGTTGATGATCGATTGGAAATTTTTAAAAATATTGTAGGAAGTTGTTTTGAGGAAAGCGTTCCACTTAGGAAATTTTATGTTTCTAAAAAGGAAACATGGATGGAATCCAGAGAATTAAAAATTGCTAGGATAAACAGAGATTTAGCCTGGAGGGCATACTGTGAATGTAATTCAGTTTCTAATCGCAGAATTTATTGTAAATACCGAAATAGAGTAAAATCAACTATTAGACGATTAAGGAAAGTATATGCCATGAGTTATTTTGAAAATTGCTCCCAGTCACAATTTTGGAAAAGATTGAGATCGGAAGGCCTGTTGGGGGACAATTGTTATGAAGGTATGATTGATGTTGACGAATTTAATCGACAATCAGTACTTCCTCCCATAAATCAAGCTAGTACCGGTATATTTTCATTTTACAACAATGGAGGATTTACATTTAGAAATGTTGATGAATCAGAGGTATTTGATGCTATGACAAGTATTAAAAGTAATTCGAGCGGGCCTGATGGTTTACCAATTAAATTTTTAAAAATCATATACCCTTTTATTTCAGCTCAATTCACTTTTTTATTGAACTCCATTATTACTTCTTCAACTTTTCCTAAATCTTGGAAAATTGGTAGAGTTATACCCATACCAAAAATTAAGTCGCCACGTTCTTCTTCAGACTTTAGACCTATAAGTGTGTTAAATGCTAGTTCCAAGGTTCTGGAAGTGTTGCTTAGAAAGCAAATAGAATATCATCTTAGTACAAGGGGCATGATTAGTCCATTTCAATCTGCTTATCGAAAAAATTATAATACTACTGGATTGGTATTGGATATTACTGAAAATATAAGGAGGAATATCGACAGCTCTTATAATTCATTACTTGTGATACTTGATTTGAGTAAAGCGTTTGACTCTTTAAGTCATGAAATTTTATGTCATAAACTTCAGAGAGATTTTGATTTTGGTACCTCTTCTAGTAAATTAGTTTGGAGTTTCATTACGAACAGATTTCAGTATGTTGAATATGGAGGAAAAAGATCATTGACTCTAGAAATGTTCAGAGGTGTTCCACAGGGATCTATTTTAGGACCACTCTTGTTCATAATGTACATGAATGATCTGTATCGTGAAATTACTTCATGCAGTTGCTATATGTATGCAGATGATATTCAACTTTTAGTGGATGATTCTGGATTAGGGGTAACACATATGGAAAATACTATCAACAACAATTTAAAATCTATTGAGGAATGGTGTCAGTCAAATTACATGACTTTAAACTCATCAAAGACAAAAGCCATGTATTTTTCAAACAACCTAATTTTGCCTAATATATCAGTAATGAATGAAAAAATTGAGTACGTATCCCATTATAAGTCGTTGGGTATATACTTAGATTCTAAACTTGATTTTAATTTTCATATAAGTCATATAATATCAAAAGTTTCTTTTATCTTAAAAAAGCTTTATTGCCTTGGATATTTTTTGCCATTCGAAGTCAAAAAGAGAGTTGCGCTGTCTTTGTGCCTACCGTCTTTTCTGTATGGGATTGAAATATTTTCCGGAACGTCCCAACAAAATATGATTAAATTACGATTGTGTTTTAACCGTGTAGTTCGTTTTATTTGTAATCTTCGGTATAATGAACATATTTCTGCCCATGTTATTAGCATTTTAAGTTCTGATTTTTATACTTTTGTTAATCAACGTTTATTACTACAATTTTTTAAGATTATGAAGTTTGGAAAACCTCCATATCTGATGGAGAAATTTGTTTTTGGCAGGTCTACCAGAACTAATACTATTGTTTGCCCTAGGCACTCTTCATTGTACATGACTAGATCATTTGTGGTGAGGGTATCCCGAATTTGGAACCACTATATTCCTTATGAAGAACGCAATTTTAGGAGATCAGGTGCAAATTTTAACAGCATTTCTAAGAAGTATTTCTAAAAATAAAAATGTTCTGTTACGTAAAAAAGTTCTAAGATATGTAACGTAATACAGGAATATATTTAACTTTAATGTTTGTGCAGAAGTGGGGGGTTTTTTAAGTACATAAACTGTTTTTATATGAATATCTCTTATCTTTTTAGATGTATATTTTGGAATTTTTTTTCTTTCCTCATAAGATATCTAGATTAAGTAGGCCTTTGGGCTTGTAATCTGAATTTAATAAATAAATAAATAAAAATAAAAAATAAAATATAACTAATTTTGGGTTGTTCATAAGGTTTGGGATTTCCCGGACTACTTTTTCCCGGGAAAAGGGAATGCTAAATTGCATTTCCTGGGATTCCCGGAAAAAAAACATCACATTAAGGGCAACAAATTTAATTATGTTTTAATTAATGCATTTAATAATTCATCATATATCAGATTTGTTATTTTGCTGACAGTCTTTCGTATTATAAAGATTTTTCTCTGATTTGCACTTGCTTTAATTGTATTTTTAAAAGCTTTTAGTTAAATTTTCCAGTTTTACATATTATAGAAATACGTAGAATTAATAGATAATAGCTGTTCATATCTACTCCAACCTACTACTACTTTTCTATGTCTAATAATCAGGGGTGTCATAAAAACCAATATTGTCGGAATTGGTTTTAAAACCGACAAGAAAAAATGCTTTGACACCAAAGCAATATTGGTTTCTATGATACTCCTGAATATTTTAAAATGTTGCACAAGCCATTTATCAAATTTTTTTTATCGCGTGGTATAGTTTAATAAATGACATCCCCACCCACCATTCTTTTCCACCTAGTACGCACACTTTCCTAAATTCTATCTTTATATACTTCTCGGGACAGGCGGCTTTCAAGAAAATAAATATTTTTATTAATATAAAGTTTTTTAGAGACTACTATGGTTGAACTTTTTAATATTTATTATTGGAAAAAATTTCTTATTATTTTGGCTTGGGTTCATTTTTTTAATTAATAACTCAAAGAATACTATTGTAAAGTTATATTTTTCTAGACAAATGGTAACAACAAATTTGTAGTAATACAAAAATGTGTAGTAAAAAAATAATAATAAAGAAGAATACACACACATTGTAAACGTAAGTTAATTTCGTTCTTACTCTTAACATGTAATAAGAAGTATGTTAATTCCCGAATTCTATTTCTCAATAAATGGTGAGTTAAATATATGATGTTTACAAGTAGATCTTGGACAATAAACATTGCTGATGACGCCCTTGGCATTCCAGTGTGCCATTTGTCTAGAAAAAATATAACTTTACAATAGTATTCGTTGACTTATTAATTAAAAAAATGAACTGAAGCCAAAATGATAAGAAATGTTCCCTAATAATATATATTTTCAAAAATGTTCAAATGTTTGAATTTTGTTGAAATTAGTTGTGTTTAATAAAATTCATTTATATATGTACATTAGGGGTATTCTATTATGATTTTTTTTTGTTTTTTTAAATTTACATGGCTGTACACGATGAGAAACATTAAAAAAATCATAAGTGCGTTTTTAGTTTTTTATTTCATTCAAAAAAGTTCACGCACCAAACGATTTTAAAATTTACATGCGCATATACACACAAACATGTACATTTGCATTGGCAATGTATAGCTATTAACCACTTTTGCTATTTGTTTTCGTTTGCTTTTGTTTTGTTTTGTTATACTTGAAAACGAAAATTAAAAAATTCTTACATTGGAAATATTTTTAATTATTTAATTTGACATTAGAAGAAATAAATTTCAAATTCAAATTTCTTCCATTTTTACAAAACGAATATAAATCTTTCACTTCTGTAATGGCTCGTTCGGCACATATCGAGCCATTACCGCCAAAATAATGTATCCCACACCATAATCGATTGTTGTTTTTTTTATCGAAATCGATTGTTCAACATCATTTAAAATTATTAAAATTAAATGTATTACACAAAACAATATTTACATTATAAATTTTAAATTAATGGCTTTATTCAAACTGATTTTATTTAAATAAAACCTTCCCCTGTAAAATTTTGAGTTTGTGGGATACATTTTTTCGGCGGTTATGGCTCGATATATTAGTCCGTTTTAAATTTGGAATGGCTGAATCTTCCTTCACCCAGTGTCTATTTAAACATTGGTGTGCAGTTTTGAACGGCTTCACAGATTCTTCCAAGCATTCAAAAATATTGTTGCGAAAACGTTGGTCGGAAAACCATACTTCGTACCATGCACTGCATATAAATTGACAAAGTGGTAAACGTTTTTCTCTGTGATTGGGAAGGAGTATAAATGTGAGCAATGCAAGAATAGCTCTGGAGTTCCAAAGGGCGTTACTGAGCGATGGTAAAACTCGAAAGTTAATGAACGGAAAAACGTTATGTTCAAATATTGTGACACTTTTTCCATTCTCAAGCACCATTACCGCTACTCGCACTTCTTTAGTTTCATTTGACAATACCACTACCTGCACTTCCTTTTTCCAAACTTTCTCCCGTCAAATTGAAGACACAAATTCTCTTTTTGTAACGTTGTCATATATTTTGCTTCCAATCGCTCGGCTGATTTCATTGAGGCTTTATATACGGCAGATTGTGTGGGTGCTGGAATAGCAATGCCTGATTTCACTAATGCTTCACATACTTTAGTTGCTTTCCTGCTACTCAAACTTGTTTCCTCTATCATGTCTACTGCGACCCTTGTTTGACACTTGGATTTTCTAAGTCTTTTTGCAGGTGGTTCAGGGTGATACAATTCACTATCTCAGATACACTTGAATTTATATTACTTTTGTTTTGTACGGTCACTGGTTTAAGTAAAACAATTTTTGATTGATGAATATTTGTTTCCTTTTCAGATGGAAGCAGAGGAGTACTTAGTTCTGACTGCAAAATAGCGGTAAATTTTACCACTACTTTCAAAAAAACCAAAATTATAACACAACAAAACAAAATAAGAATAATAACTAGAAAGCAAACGAAAACAAATAGCAAAAGCGGTCAACAGCTATACATTGCCAATGCAAATGCACATGTTTGTGTGTATATGCGCATGTAAATTTTAAAATCGTTTGGTGCGTGAACTTTTTTGAATGAAATAAAAAACTAAAAACGCAGTTAACATTTTTTTTATGTTTCTCATCGTGAATGGGCATGTAAAACATAGGTTAAAAAATAGAATACCCCTAATGTACATATATTAATACTTACATACATATATGTACGGTATGTATTTCTTTTATCTAATGAAATTTTGTATTAAAATTACATTTTACTGTTTCATTATGACAACGAAATGTTTCACTGAAATTATGAAATATGTAAATTTTTAACAATATGTTTTAATAACAATTATTATTTTTAGTTGAACAGGCACCGCAGTGGTGCAGAGGTTTAGAACTCAAAGAATTCTGATGAAATATGATGGTGATTCTTAAAAACATGTAAATTCAACCCAGTTTCGATCCTCAGCTCAGCCAAGAAAAATTATCAAAAAAATTTTAATAAGATTTCATGTTGTAAAACCAATTCCTACCTTCAGTAAAAATAATAATTTAATGAAAATTAAATTTAATCAACTCAAGCCTAACTAAAAATTATCAAAAATTGAAAAATATTTTTTAATTTCAATATATAAACCTAAAATTCTTTAAATATTTATAATAATTTTTTTTTAAACGATAACGGAATCACATTTTTTTGCTCTTTGAAATAAAATTCTTTCTTCATAGATATTTTTTTATATATATTTTTTCATTGGAATTATAAAAAAAGTTATTTCTTAAGTTTTCTCAGTGATAGTATAATATTTTTAAATTAATAATAAATTTAAATTAACCTAATGAAACAATTATTCATGAAATTAATGAAACTATTTCATTATATCTGTGAAATTCCATTCACGTTATGAAATTGTTTCTTATACTAATGATTTTTTTAGTGAAATCGATTCATTGGATTTATAAAGCATAATTCTTTCAGTGTATATACTTAAAATTGCGGGGCAGCTTTTAATCACGGTTTTTGTCTTTAGTAACTTAAGATAAGATAACATAATTCTGCAACAAGAGCTTACAAAACAATTTCAAAACTTTTTCAAATTATCCAGACTATGACTATGAAATCGTAATATTCCATCATGGCAACGCTTGGCCAGATATTGCAATACATGTTAAAAACTATTTAGAAAGCAGTGGTTGGGAAGCTTTACCTCATCCGACTTATACTCTAGATATTGACCCGTTCGACTACTTTGATCGATGCAGAAACAAGTAACTGCATATATTCGCCTGTGCCGAATTTCATATACTCATCACCAATATACCTGTAGTGTGATTTATTGCTACTTTAAACTAATTTGTGTATCGATAACGATATTTATACGAGTTATTTTGTTTTTCGAAACCCTCAAATTGGAGCTATCACCTATTATGGGGCCATAATTTCTATGTATTTGAGGCTTATTTTGGTTGATTTTCATCTCAATAACGATATATACAAGCAGTGGATATTATCACAAAATCAAAGATTATAGTTTTTGTATACATAGATATTTGTAAAATTTTGATTCGTATCGATATTTATGAGATATTTACGCCTGTTATTCAGTTTTTCGTAGTTTTTCCTCATCCAATCACAATGAAATTCGGTATAAATTTTAACTAGATAGTGATGTTTTTAAGATAACGTATACATATATGAATTCTTTTTGTAAAATTTCAACTTGATAGCAATGTTTATAAGAGGTTTATACGCTTTTCAATGATTTTCGGAAGTGGACATTATATGGGGGCTATGGTCAAACATTGCCCGATAATGATGTTTATAAAAGATTTATGCAAATTTAAGTGATTTTCGAAATTGGATTTTATAGAAATAGATTCTTGTTCGTTACATGCTCCTACATTCCTCCGAATTCTTCTTCCGATATTTATGATATTCATCTTACGAGAATTGCTTCTGTTTTGGAACAATCAAACACATCTCTTGGAGATTTTAACCTTCCATTTTTATTGTGGAATAAACATCTGGAATATAATTATTTAATTTCTACAGTCTCAAATGAATTCATTCAATCTTAACTGGATGCGGATTATTCCAAATTAATCCCATTTATAACGCTCATGGTAGACTTCTGGACCTCGCATTTGTTAATCAGCCGACGGATGTATTTGTACGTAACTCCCCCCCTTTAACATCCCCTGAAGATATCCACCATCCTACTATTGGAGTTGAAATTTATCCCAATTCTAATAAATTAGCACCATCACCAAATAGAAATATAAATAAACCTAAACGAATCTACTGCTTTTGTCGTACTGATTATTTGAAACTTAATTATTTGCTATCTAATGTCAATTGGAGTACCATGACTTCTGGAGATAATTTTGATAATATCGTTTCTAACTTTTACTAATAATACTTCATCAGTTCATTTCGGAAACTGTTCCTAAAACATTAAATTGTAATAAAAAAGGTCCACCATGGAATAATAGTCATTTAATTAATGCAAAAAATCGAAAAAATAAATTTTACAAGAAATTTAAAAGGTCTAGCTCCATAGTTGATTTTAAAAACTATTGCATCGCACGTTCTCAATACAATAACATAAATAAACTGGCATATAATAACTACATTGCACGTATGGGATCAACATTGAAATCGAACCCTAAATCGTTTTACAAATTTATCAACTCTAAGCGTCGAGCTTGCGATTACCCAAGTTATTTAAAGTTTGGTTCCCGTAGCGCCGCACAGTGGCTGAAAATCGTTTTTCATTGGCCAAAATTCTGTAACTTTTGAACCGATCAAAATATTGAACTAATTTTTTTTTAATGGATACATATTTAGTTCAGCTTGGCTCAGTAGTAATTACATTGAAATTGATTGATGACTTTTTAAGGACTTCTAGGTCAAAGTTGAACTTTTGATTTTTTTTAACTTTTGGAGTGAAATATGGGTTTATTTTTTTTATTTACATATTAAAAAATTTAATATTTGGAACTTAATAATAATTATAATTATTTTTTTTTTTTGTGATAATGGAATTTTTTTAATGTTACACTCAAAAAAATTTTTACACTCAAAAAAATGTTTACACTAAAAAAATAGTAAAATTCACTGGAGATTTTGCTGTTACTACAGAAAAATTTATTCTTTTTTGCTGTCAGATTTGATAATTTTAAAAAACATTTTAAAAATAAAAACTGCAATAGATTTTATTAGCATTTGTAACAATAGTAGGTTCTATTTATTATTATTTTTAACCGACTTCAAAAAGGAGGAGGTTATCAATTCGAATGGTATGTTGCTTTTTTATGTTTGTTCCACGATAACTCCGCCATTTCTGAACCAATTTTAAAAATTCTTTTTTTTGTTTGAAAGGGTTGGCTTGCAGGTGGGTCCCATTTAATTTTTATGATCGGACGGACAGGCGGTTTTTTATTTACCGTTATCTATATTTTTTCTGTGCTTCTCTTATAAATTGTTGAATAACTTCGTGATTTATGAATCAATTTTAAAAATAATATTTTTATTTGGAAGATATGGCTTGCAGAAAAATATATTTAAGGTAAAAAAATTAAAATTTCAGAAATTGATTGAGATATATCGGGGATATATAGCATAAACCGATTTTTAAGAATATATCGAATATGGGTGTCAAAATTTAGCTCTGTTAATGGGAAAACTTTATAGATTTAGCATAAACCGATTTTTTAGAAGATTAACAAGATTTTCAAAATTCTTTCTTTCAATCAAAAAAGTGCAACAACATTAGTTGTATTTAGGGTTGCCATACGTCCTCTTTTCCCCAGACACCGTCCTCTTTTTTAGGGCGTCCGGGGTAGTCCTACTTCTTTTTTTGCAAGTGTCCTGGGTTTGTTCTACTTTTAAAACTTTGATCTATAATTTCGTTTTATTGCATCGATAGTATTGTTGGCATTGATGTATTAATATTTTTAAATACACATGATGTCATGACATGCTTTCTTGTGTCTAATGCTCGTAATTTTAATAAATAGATAACTACTAGAGTTTATACCTATTAGTTTTCCTTACCTAACCGGTAAAAAGAATTTGGTAATTTTAACATGTGGTAACATTGGTGTTTGACGTTTAGACTTACACCAATTAATTGCAAAATTTAATTGTTTGCAACGACGTTTTTTAGCAATGTCTGGAAAAGGTGCCAAAAGAACTGCTAGTTTATTAGAGGGGGAAAAAACAGCTGATGCACTTTTCTTTGAAAGACGAAATCTTCTTATATATTCCAAATCATTCCAAATTTTAAAATGGTCAATTCTTTCCCTGAATGTGTGTTAACCTTTGGGAATTTTGTTTTATAATATTTCTCAAAGTTCTTAGTTCTAGAAGTTCTGAATTCAGTGGACACCAGAAAGAAACTAATTAAACACAGAAACTATTTCTGATATTATTAAGTCAAATATAATTTTGATATGAATTGTCAAGAGTTTTATGAATATTTAAAAAAATGCCATAATAATATATTGGTTCAAATTGAAAGCGCATGAAACTTGAAAACTTCTACTAAAAATGTATATATAATACATGTAAAGTTTTAAAATGAATGTTATGATCATACTGATAAAATATAATTTTTTTAATATTTTGTTTAAGTTTTGTGTTGTTGTTATATGTAAATAGAGTTTTAAATTTGTTTTGTGTATTTTAAGGAGTTGTTTTTTTAATATTTTGATACAGAGTGTTGTCCTCTTTTTAAGGTTAAATGTCCGGCTTTTTTTTGGTCGACGTCCTCTTTTTCTCAAAATGAATATGGTAACCCTAGTTATATTAAACATTTTTGAAAATTAATCCAACATTTTATTTGGCCGAAATTTTGAAGGCGGTTTTTTTTAAAGAATTATTTACTAATACTATGTTTTTCGTACTTAAATAACAATGAAGGCAATTATAATTATTATTCATTTGAAACAAATATTGATTGCAAATATTCTATATTTTGTTCTGCGCTATTTCTGTTCTTTAGTAGTTTTTTGGCTTCTTCATCTAAATCCCGATGTTCCACTTTCCATTGATTTCGAATATTGGATATGAACGGATCTGATGTTGCCAATAATATATTAAATAAATCTTCATTTGTGGAATTTCGTGAAATTTTTTTTAGTATTGTGCTCTCTATAAAATCTGTAATCCTTGTTCCTTTTTTCCTGAGCCTCCTCTGATAGATCTCCAAGTGTCACCAAATGATATTTAATGATATCTTCTCCATGATAAAGGATTTTGTGGACTCTTGCAGACATATTTCTCCATGGGTTGGTTGTATATATTTTTGCAGTTTTGTTAGCATAATCTCCAAATTGTCTAGCTTCAATTTCTTCATTGCACGCAAGTACTTCTAGGATTATTTTAAATCTGAAAGAAGGTTTAAATCCACTCCTGTTATTTCAGATGCTGTTTCTGGATCTGAAAAGAATCTTCGTGCGGTAAAATTTGCGATATTCATCTTGAACATGTTTCTTTTTTGAACTTCTTAACTCTTTGTTGGTTCCATTGTTTCTTATGGATCCTGAAGACCCGAAATCCAAATCATAACTGATTTTTAGTATATGTTCCATAAGTCGTAATTTGATCCACAGTAAAAAGTCATGAAAAAATATGTGATGCTCTTGGTAGTCACAGCTAAATTCAAGTGCGGCAGAAAGGGTTTATATCAGGTAAAACTAATTAGTATCTCGCCAATGTTGGGTTTTTTTCTTTAGTGGTTTAATGTCGCGATTATTATTATAAAATTGTTTATGACTTTGGTTGACCCTAACAGTTGATAACAGGTATATTAGAAAGAGATCATATGTTTACTGTAGAACTTATTGTGATATTTGTATGACTTATTTTTTTGCTAATCAAAACAAAGCCATAAAACCCTTTCGCAGGTATTATATTTAATTATTTTAGTTTTACGTAGTCTAAAGTAAAAAAACATAAACCTTTAGGCGAAAAGGTGAAAATTTAATACACCATTGTATACGAGTAATTATAGGGCTGTTTAAATTATCGTAATTTGAACTTTTTTAGAGTAATTTCATTAAAATTAAAAAAGTGTTTTACCGTCGGGTCGTGGCGGGTGCAAAAGTATATATAGGGTTAAAGAAGACACTTTCACCTTTCTTCGGGTGGTACACGTTTCTTGTTCCCTTTTGTTCCCTAGAAGTTCTATTCCACTAAAGTTTAAATTTCAGAAAAATATAGTAGTTTCATAAATATTTCAGAACGCCCCTAATATTAAACGCTAGAGCGGTAACCACTTACAATAACTAAAGACTATAATCCTACCAACATTATAAAAAATACCGCAGGCCATTATCGATGATAGCTTGCGAGTAGTAACCATTTATTTTTGACAAAAAACAAATAAAAAACACCTTTTTCTGAAATTAAAAAAACAGTTGTGTTTGACAGCATACCACGCCCACAATTATTAATAGTTTAACCTAGTTTTTTGGCTACCTTAATATGGATATATTAGCTCCAAAAAGGTGTAAAAAGTTTAAAAATCGGTGACAAAAAAAAATCGACTTTTGGCCAATGAAAAACGATTTTCAGCCACTGTGCGCCGATGATGATATATCGATTAGTAACATGTTCGCCGATTTCTTTGCTACAACATATTCTAAAACTACATACGATTGTAATTCTTCATACCCTTTTCATCTTAACCACTCATCGAATATACATTTCTCATTTATTCATTCTGAAACTGTGTTATCAAACTTAAGATCATTAAAACCTTCATTTTATCCAGGGCCTGATGGAATACCTAGCTGTCTTCTTAAATATTGTGCTGAAACTTTGTTCCTTCCGCTCACGGTTATTTTCAACAAATCTATTGAGTTATGCTATTTACCAAGTATATGGAAAACATCGTTTATAAATTATAATTCCTTTGTTCAAAAACGGCAGTAAACTTGAAGTATCAAATTATCGTGGTATTGCTAAGCTGAATACAATTCCCAAGCTATTAGAGAAAATTCTAACCGACAACCTATTACATCAGGCATCTTCATTGCTGTCTACACGCCAACATGGCTTCTGTAAACATCGTTCCACAACAACTAATTTACTTGAACTCACCACTCTGATAAATGATGGTTTAATAAACAATATGCAAACTGACGTAATATATACCGATTTTAGTAAAGCATTTGACAAAGTAAACCATAATATATTGCTATATAAATTATCACAAATGGGTTTTAGTTTTGGAGCTTTAAAGTGGTTGCTCTCCTACTTATCAAATAGAACACAACAAGTAAAATTCAGAGACGCTACTTCTAAAGTCATTGATGTCACCTCTGGTGTTCCGCAGGGGAGTCTTTTGGGTCCAATACTATTTACTTTATTTATAAACGATCTTCCTAATGTTATCTTACATTCCAAAGTATTAATGTACGCTGATGATGTAAAAATTCTAAATACTTTGGTAAATACTAACTTCAATCTGATATTGATAAATTTTCTCAATGGTGTAAAATAAACTTAATGGATTTAAATATCAAAAAGTGTAAACACATGCAATTTTTCAGAATTCAAAAATTTGACTCGAACTATTTTATAAATGGAACAACTTTGGAAAAAGTTCATAATATTATAGATCTTGGAATATTGTTAGATCACAAGCTAAACTTTCGTGATCACATCGCGCAAACTATTAATAAAGCATATGGTGTTCTTGGATTTATGAAACGATGGTCCAAGAAATTTTCCGACCCATACATCACAAAACAACTATACACAACATTGGTTCGTCCCATTCTTGAATATGGAGCAATTATTTGGGATCCTTGCTATAATATTTATATCAATAGTGTTGCATCTGTTCAAAAGCAATTTTTAATATTTTGTTTACGAGGCCTTGGATGGAACTCACTCGTGCTACCATCATATGAGAGTAGACTCAATCTAATTAAGCTACCTACCCTAAGTAGTCGTCGAGTAATGTTGGGTATTTCATTTCTGCTTGGGTTAATTCGTGGTGATGTTAATTCCGAGTTTCTGCTTGGTAAAATTAATTTTAATGTACCAAATAGACCAACACGCAACTTTCAATTATTGAGAATAATGTATTACAGATCCGTTTATGCTAACAACGACCCTTTTCGCCGTTTATGTGAAAACTTCAACAAATGTTACCATATTATAGATATATCTGAAAGTAATGATATTGTGAAAAGAAAAATTATTTTGTATTTAAATTCTTAAATGTACTGTTTAAAAGTTATTTGTAGTAATTCATTTTGTCTGAAAGGATTTATATTAATCTATAAACCTAATAAATAAATAAATAAAATAAAAATATGTTCAAATGTGGACCGATTGCTGATACACTATATGTCTATGTGGATTAGTTGCATTGAATTTTAAGTTGTTAGTCATTCTTATAAAAGATTTATGCACATTTAAGTTACTTTCAGAAGTAGACTTTATATGTTACAAATATATTACAAATGTAAACAAAATGTCGTTTTGAGATTAGTCGTCGCATTAAACTTATTTTTGTTGAATTTTGTATGGATACTGCTTTTCTTTAGGCATTTATGTATCAAAAAACCATATTCCGTGAAGACATTTGTTTGGGGGCTTTGAGAAATCGTGAACAAATTCTTACCATTTTCAGCAGGACTTGTTCTTCTCTAATAATAATAAAGTGTGCGAAATTTGATGACATTATCTGCATTATGTTTGAAGAAATAGCAAAGAGTATCGAGGTTGTTCAAACTTTGGTCTATTACTCGAATCCTACTGGACCGCTTTTGCCCATTTTCAATACCAATTATTTTGGTGGAACAAAGAATGTTCATTGTTCTAAGTTTATTCAAAGCTCTAGACGAACTCTTTAACTGACGAGCAGACATGGCTAGATCGTCTTAGAATCTTATAAGGACCCAAAATATACATATATACTTTTTTGTTCTACGATCAATATTTCGATATGTCTTTTTGGAGATGTGTATAAAAATCGCTAGCAAATTAAAAACTATTAAACTATTTAATTTTTGTTAATCTTTCATAATATAAATGTTGCGTTTTTTAGTCTAAAATTTGTTATAAAAAATTTAATTTTTGCAGTTTTTTATTTAGAAAAATAACAACTTATTATTGCAATTTTACTACGTTAAACAATTCAAAAATGTTAACTTTTTGTCAAAATTTTTTAAACTACGTTAATTTTAAACTTCTAGTTTTCCCAGGAAATGCCATTCCGTGGTAAATTTTAAATGTTTCTGAGACTAGGAGTATAGACCAATTTATTAAATTATTTATTGCTTGACAACATCTATTCACATATCACAAATGTTTTTCATTTATTGCCTGAGTAGTAAACGTAGTAGTAAAGCTGTAAAATAATTTTTCATTCGGAAATTATTTTCCCTTCGGTCTTTTTAACGCAAAGATCTTCATACCTGCACTCAATAAGGGCGAAATTATTGCTAATAACATTTGTAAAATATATAACACGTATCCTTTTAACTAACGACATAAAAACTCTCGAATAAAAATTAAGAAAAAAAAAATAACTGGAATTTCTAAACAACGATATACTTTATAACTAGTGCGACCAACTGGCCCGGAAAATCCAGGACATGGCCCGGTTTTGGAACCAATGTCCCGGTATCCCGGTGACATCCCCCGGATTTTTATTTTGAATTTAATTAAATAAAAAATATGTGGACTTGAACAACAAAACAGTCTATTTCATTGAAATTTGGCACAATCCCATCATATTTTAATGAAACTTAATTCTTTTGAATGATTCATTTTAAAATCATGTGTCTATGCATATCCCCAGCAAGCCATATGAGTCCGAAAAGAATCTTTTCTGACACCTTTTCCGGAGCGTTCATGCTCTTTATGAGCCCAAAAAATAATCATTAGTGCTCCAAAAACCTTCAGAAAAGAGGGTAATTACATTCGAAAATCGTCCGTCAGAAAGAGCTCTTACATAATGTCAGAAAAGAGTCTTTTATGAAGGTTTTTTGGGCTCAGAAATAGCTCTTACATCATGTCAAAAAATAGTCATTGCAATTTTAAATACAACAAATTATTATTATTTTTTAATTTTTTTTACTTAAACAATTCGCTGCTGCACCGAAAGATGTTGAAAGATGTAGAAACAACAATCAAATTTATGGCTGAAAAGAAATGGTTAAAACCTGAAGACAACAATGTAGAATTGTTTGACGAGTTTGGTTACATATTGTAGTTTATTACCCTAGAGAAAATTAGCGAATGGAATAAAAATAATCCTCCTACTAAGCCACATTCTACTAAACAACATCAACGTTGGGTGGAATGTTTCAAACATTTTCAAAGTAGCAATGTACAGTACACTTGCTTCGCGCGAATCATTGAATTTATATATTTTTGCAAGGGTCAGAACGCAAAGAATTCTGATGAGAGAAAGTGGTGTTTCTCGAAACATATGTAAATTCAACCAACAACCCAGGTTCGAATCCCAGTCAAGAAAAATTATCAAAAATAAAATTTTTCAAGTTGTTAAACAATTCCTTCTTCAGTAAAAATAACACTGTGCTAGAATTTGACACTTCGGGTACGCTGAATCCAGTGGTGCTAACCGTTTTTTTAGGTTAGCTCGTTTTTTCGAAATATACTGTTATTTCGAAAATGGAGGAGGTTGCACAACATATATTCGCGTAACTCAAAAACGGTTTAGTTTATTGAATAAACTAAAAAAACCGAAATTCCGCAATGTTTTTCTTTAAGTAAGGTTAAATTTTTTGCAATATGCGCAGTCGTTGTAGAAACATATTTTTTTTTACCAAAAAAAATAGTTTTTTTTAGCAAAATTTCAAAAATTTTGTTTTTTAAAACGGCATAAAAAATTGGAAAACGCAGCTGTGCTTCTAATTTTTTCTGCAGGTATATCAAACGAAGTTCCAAACAAAACAAGATAAATAATAAAATAAAATCTGTCTACAACTTTTGATTTTATTCACAAAAGATGAAATATATAATAACCAGACGAAACTTCAAAAATTAAAACATTTATTTTTGTTGTTAATTAAAGTTTAAGTTTTTATTTACAAATTTATTTTTCTTCCTCCTGCAGATTCCAACAAATATCCCGTAATAGCGAATCAAGTTGTTTGCCACTATACCAGTGTTCGAGTCTGGCTGTTACTTGGTGAAATCTCTCGCCATGTTCATCAGACTCGGCTGGTGATTGTTCATTAAATTTTTCTGCATGACAATGCAAAAAATGTATTTTCAATGACATTTTGACGTTTAAGTATTTAAATGCGGTTAGCATATCTCCAATTAAAATTCGCCAATTTTCAGACCGATGATTTCCTTATACATTTTCTATTACTGATTTCACAGAATTCCAGCCCAATAGCTCCATATCATGCAATGCAAGTTCAAATTGTTGGTCCTTCATTAGACGACGAATGTCCGGTCCATTAAGAATTCCTGCAAAATGAAAACATTATGATATGAAATATAAATCTAACTTAATAAAGTAGCTAGAGTTCATACCTTATTTTACTTTCATGCCGCTTAATCGTGGAAAAATTCGGCGCAATTCGGTAAAAGCAATTCCATCTGGGTTCAATGCTTTTATAAAATTTTTTACAATACCCAGTTTGATGTGGAGTGGAGGAAGCAAAAAAAATTATGGAGTTTTTAAAAATGTATGTTTGAATGAAAAAGACATTCCTCTTGAAAATAAGTAGGCAATATAGTTTTGCATAGGCATTAACGTACCACTGAGAAATAATGTGTGAACAATTTTATGAGATTGTTACGAAATTGTATTTCAATTTAAATTTAACGGCTGGTATCAACATACAGCATGTTTATCAACATAAATTGGAGTTACCGACCGCAGGTAGGTACTAAAGCAAAATTATAAAAGAGGCGATAGGTGAATAGAAATTGAGGTAGGTACCCGTGCAACTACAAGCAACTTGGATTTAAGTATTAA
Organism: Bellardia pandia; assembly: GCA_916048285.2. Classification (NCBI taxonomy): domain Eukaryota; kingdom Metazoa; phylum Arthropoda; class Insecta; order Diptera; family Calliphoridae; genus Bellardia; species Bellardia pandia. The sequence goes on along the minus strand of OU696532.1, from coordinate 81,295,923 downwards.
ACTATGTATTTTCAAAATTACGACCCGAAGTTTGATTATAAGACCTACATATGTACTATATGAACAACCAGCTAGCTGAATGATATAATTTTGTTTCATACTTTATTGGTTTATTGTTTCTTAAGATCTATTATTTATGAGCAATATAAATGCTGTATTTAATTTTAACAGTTAAAAAATTACTGCAGGACGTTAGTTAAGTAAATGAAGTCACTAGAAAGTCACAGGAAATATACATTAGTTTCAATTTAATATTGTTTTAATATAGGTGCAGTATTTAGCACAAATAATATACATAGCTACTCGTACTCAGTTGTTTTATAGTATGTCTCATAAATATTTATATGTATTCATAAAAGATATTCGCTTTTTACACTAATAGCAATATTTTACCATTCAAAAGTGGCACAACAGTAAGAATATTTTTTTAATTATTTTAGATTTTATTTTAATTTCTGAGAAATTAATGTAAATATTTTTTTCCCAAGAAAATAACATTCTTTAAAATTTCATCCAGATTTAAATAAAAATTTAAATCCGCAATTAGTAAATACTAGGGTAGGTGAAACGAGTTTTATTTCAGAATTACCTTTGAACTTAACTATTCTCTTTGTGGTTTCTACATATACGAGTACGTAGTACAATCTTTCAGGCTATATCTTTAAAGTTTGCATATGCCTTAGGTGCCCTACTTTTATTACTATCCGTTCAGAAATTGCAGATTCTATTTCACTTCTTTTTTCGAAATTACAATGGGACAGAAATTACCAGTCAGTCTATACATTTTTATAGAGCTATTAGTAAAAACTATTTCATGTATAATTATCATATCGTAAATATATACATACATACATACATACATATTTAATACCAATTATATTATGTTAAATAATTATTAATTTTACGTACATATATTCTGCGATAGGGAATGATATGAAAATAAAGTCTTGTAACTTTTAAATAAAGTAAGAGTGAATTTTTATAGCCTTTGTCTATTAATAGTAAAAAATAAAAAACCCTGTGCGTAGTTATTAAATTTATGCTGAAACGCATACCAATATCTACAATTAATGTCTTTTGTAAATTAGAGTGACCATTTGTGATTTGAAAGTATATCATATATGATCCTCCCAATTCCAATTGGTATTAGCTAAACCAATGAGACTCAACTGATATAAGTTGTTGTTGTTCATGAAAACTATTGATCAAACGCAAAAGAGATGTTAGTTTATTTTCATCCCTTTAATAGACAAACACTTAGTTTCAATGGGGATGATTACTGGTAAAATTATTTACTTGCTGTTTGCAACTCTTATGTGTTGAGTATCTTTTGCATAGCATACGATTATGTATAAATGAATCGACGTACATACATATTTATGGATGTACCCTGCAACCCTTGGAACCCTGCGTTGCGAACAAATTAAATAATATTTACCACTATTGATTACTCTTCAACTTATTTGTAATGCATTAATGTATTAGCGCTGTTATGTTTGATTGTATTATAGATATAGAATAAAGGAACAAGAAATTAAAAGTTGTTTCTTTCAAAATTCTTAGACTGTACTTTAAAAACGAATTTTTATTCCACTTCATCCAATAAACTTTTGATAACTAACATATTTATGTAAATATATATCTGCAATAAAATTTAAAAACCCCAATCAAAAACTTCATAAAAATTAAAAAAATAAAAAAGAACATGTAAGAAAGTATAGTCGGCCACTCCACCCTACACCGAATATTTGAGGAAAAATATTTTTTTCAGAAATGGGCGCTATATTGAACTACGTCCTATTATGGGACGAACATCAACAAATTTATTACCGTGCATGGACAAATTATTTGCATTAATTTATTTTTTTTTTATCAATGTCAACACTTGTAAAAGATTTATCGATGTCAATGTGATTTTCAGAAGATGTTTTTATATGATAGCTATATCTTATTATGGACCGATCGTTATAAAACTAGGTTACTGTTTTTGTATTAATGAAACTTATTTGTGTGAATTTTATTTGGAGAGCAATATTTAGAAGAGATTAATGGTCGTTAAAGCGATTTTCGGAAGTGGGCCTTATAAGGGAAACTATGGTCAGTTACAGACTGATCTGCACAAAATTTGTAGGTGTAAATAGGTTATATTCATATGTAACTTATATGTGTCGAAATTTGTTTGGATACGTGTATTAATCAAACATACACTCACAATATCATTACAGTAACGGAATGTAGTTTATTCAGGGAGTATTCCGTGCAGTTGTTTTTAACTAAATAAACATTTGAAATTCTAAGAAAATTTATTTTTAACTGAATCTAACATTTATTCAAAACACTAAGTGCACATTAATACGGATTTTCAGTTGCATTTGATATTGACAGTTGTTTACGTTAAAGTATTTTGTATGTAAAATTAAATGAATTGTAATTTAAAATAACTGAAAATTTACTTAAAACCGATCTACTTATTTTTAATTTTAACAAAAAGTTGATTTAATTTCAAATGTTATAATTCTCAAACAGTCAATGTGAACTTTAATATAAGAAATGTAGATATACGGAAGCTATGACTGCAGTGATGCCAACTCTTACATCATTAAAAGCACTGTGAGCACATAAAAATAGGGTAAACAAGTAAGAGTGCTATATTCGGCTGTGCCGAATCTTAAATACCATCCACCTAAACGTAATAAGAAATACAAAAGCTACACTGGTTATAGGCAGCGTTACCGTGAGAATTTTCAAAAAGTCGCTCAAAAGGTCGTTTTGAAAAATAAACGTCGCAAACTCTTTTAATAACCTTCCATAGACTTAAATGATAGGTTTTTGCTAATCCCGCGTAGCACTAGTTTCATTTCTGCAATTGTAACCAGCGTTACCGTTGAGAATTTTCAAAAAGTCGTTTAAAAAAAAAGTCGCACAAAAAAGTCGTTTTGAAAAATAAAAGTCGCATACTTTTTTAATAACCTTCCATAGACTTAAATGATTGGTTTTTGTTAATCCCGCGTAGCACTATTGTAGTTGAATTTTTGTATTTTCAGACGCTTCTTTAATGTTAGTTATATGTTTTTTTGTGCTTTCATGTCGCTGTAGATGATTGTTTTGATTTATCAGGAGCTGTTTACAAGAAATGCAAAGAGAACGTTTCGTCGCTTCATCTTGCTTAAGTCATTTATATTTAAGTTCCCTTTCTTGGGAATAAGATCGCGACACATTAGTTTTCTTAGCGGAAACTGTAGCGTTGTTGACATTTTGTGGCTCAGGTTTTGTTTCTGATTCAGAGTGGGACTGTGAGCACGCGTCTTTGGCTTTTTTAGGTTTTCACAATAAATCTATTTTTTAAGAATAACATTTTATACCGATTCTTTTTTAATAAAAAAGTATACACATTTCCACATTTGAAAATATTACGAAAAATACGTACATACATACATATATTAAACCGAGAATGTGTCAAAAAAAATATATAAAACAATGTTGCCAAACGAAGAACAATTTGTTGATTTCTTTTAATACTATGGCGTCGATGCCATACTATTTCACTGTTCATCATTTGGCAATTTATTTATTTATTTAATGTGTTTATGTTTATCCTGAACAACAAGATTAAATCTTATAATTATAGTACAGGAATTTTAGATTTTAAAGTTACAGTTAAATTTAAAGTTAATTGAAATAAAGTTATGAATATAAATAAAGAAGACAAAGTACTAAATTAAGTAAAAAATAATTGTCGATAAGTATAATTTACGATTGAAACAATTAGTACATAATAAAAAATGTGAAAGGTTAAAAAAAAAGAAGAAAGAAGAAAAGAAGAAAAAATATCAATAAAAAGATGAAGACAGTAGTAAAATGGAAATAAAATTAAATTAAATAAAAATGTTATGAAGTTGTATGTACAAGTACCCATATAAAAATCAATGTTAGGAAGTTTTTTAAACAAAATAATTTAAAAATCACTTAAAGAGTTCAAAAAGATTTTTCTTAAATGCGTTTGCATTACTAAAGAGCTGAATGTTATGAGGGAGCAAATTCCAAAGACGAACAGCATGTATAAAGAATTGCCACTCGGAAACAAGACTGCAACGCCTTAATGGTACAATTTTCTTTCCCCTGTTGCTTCTATTAAAGTGAATTTTCTGACAAAGATAGAAAGGCTTGCCAGTATAAATAATTTTATGAAGGAGCACAAGAGTTCTGACATTTATAAGGTTTTCGAATGAAACGCCATAAAGTTTTTTTTTTTTTTTTTTTTTAATACATTTTATTTATTTATTGAATCTTCAGAAATGAAATGACAATAAGTTTTCGAATCTTAATACTAAAAGAAAATAATAAGTCCAGCCAGTGCTAGACAAAATATTATGATACTACAACAAATTTACATCCACTGATCCAGTCATCTGTTTTGCGCTTGAGTTAAAGCAAGGGTATCCCTCCTTCTCAACCGAACATGGCCACTAAAGTTAAGGATGTCTCGTGCAAGTGGGTTTGGATGGTGTTCAAGTTTGCTGACATATTTTGAGGCGTATTTTGTAAGTTCGACTTTCACCAAACGAATGCCTAGATCTTTGTGAATTCTAGAATTTTTAACGTACCATGGAGCTGCAGTAATTGTACGTAGAATCTTATTTTGACCCCTTTGAATTTTTTCAATGTTGGATGTTGAGGCAGAACCCCATAATTGAATTCCATAACACCAGATTGGCTTTAGAATTGCATTGTACAACAAAAGTTTGCAATCCAACTTTAATGTAGAATTTCTGCCGATTAGCCAATTAATTTGCACTGCTTTTAATCTCATCTGGGTAAGCTTTGCGTCGATATGAGACTTCCAAGTTAAACGACGATCGAGGTGGATTCCGAGGTATTTGACTTCATTGTGTTGCGGGATAATTTGATTATTTATTCTGATGAACGAGCAGGTATCTTTTCGCAATGTGAAAGTTATATGAATACATTTCTGTTCGTTAACCCTGATTTTCCAAAGCTCAAGCCAATTCTCTAGCATATAAACATATTTCTGCAAGTTCTGTGATGCTATTTGATGGTCCTTATGAACGCTAATAAAGGCTGTATCGTCTGCAAAAGTTGAAGTATGTATTATGGGGTCTAACGGCATATCGGATGCATAAATCAAATATAAAGTTGGACCCAGTATGCTACCCTGGGGTACTCCTGCTTTAATTGGCTGAGCGGGACTTAAAAAATCGCCTTCTTTGATTGTAAATTTGCGACCGTATAAATAACTTTCCATGAGTTTATGGGTGTTAGCAGGCAGAGTTAATTTTATTTTGTGCATTAAACCGTCATGCCAAACTTTGTCGAACGCTTGCGACACATCAATGAAAAGGGCGGAGCAGTATTTTTTCTCTTCAAACGACCGTCTTATCACATTTACCAATCTGTGTGTTTGTTCGATGGTACTGTGTTTAGCTCTGAACCCGAATTGGTGATTTGGGATACATTGAGTGTCGTTCAGAATTGGAATCAACTTAGCCAATAACAATTTTTCAAACAGTTTTGAAATTGTCGGCAGTAGACTAATTGGCCTATATGACTCTACTTTAGTGGGATCCTTCCCTGGCTTAGGAATCATGGTAATCATAGATACCTTCCAATCTGCAGGATAGTATTCTAGGCGTAAAATAGCATTGAAAATAAATAGGAAAATTTTTCTAGCTACACGAGGTAACTCCACAAGCATTTTGTTGCTGATTTTATCCATACCTGGAGCTTTTTTAAGATTCAGAGTACCAATAGCGCTTTGAACATCATTAAAGCTAAGTCTTAGAGGCACAGGAGGTCTAATAAAGAGTGGAGGCAAATCAGATGCATTATTTGAGTTGTTTATAGTAAACACATTTCTCAAATGATTAACAAATAAAGCCCCCTTCTCAGAATCATTTCTAGCCCAGTCACCAGTCGGATTTCGCAGAGGAGGCTTTCCTCTAACCGGTCTTTTTAAACCTCGTGCCGCCTTCCATAACGAATAGTCAGACTGTGGGGTACTATCAAGACCCTCCAAGTAAGATTTAAGTGAAGCCATTCTTTGGGTTTCTAAGAAATTTCTTAGTATATCTCTGCATACCCGTAGCCTAGCTTTCAGTTCAGGAGACCTGTGGATTTGCCACTCTCTTCTAACTCTTCTTTTTTCTGACAGGAGATGATCGAGTTCAGCGAAATAAGTTCTATTTGTCCCACTTCTGCACTCAACGTCGTATGTGGAGGCGTGATGTACAGCTCTTCGTATGTCCTCAGTAAACTTGCCAATCGACCCATCAATATCCTCGGTAGTTCTCAACACTACATTTTCCGTGCAGTGGGAACTTAAATACTTTTTATACTTTATCCAACTTACTCTGGTTTTAGATATGTCCCGAAATGGAGAGCCATTCCCTTGAAGGAAACGCATTGAAATAATAGAAGGAGAGTGATCTGAAGACAAGTCTAATGAAGGCTCCACTTGTATCGATTCTACAGGGATATTTTTCACTACTCCGAAGTCAATAACATCGGGAATCTTCCGTCGGTCCGTCGGCCAGTAGGTGGGATGCCCGCTTGAGAGTACATCTAATCCCATTTTGGCAATGGTGTTGAAGAGTTCACGACCCTTCGGGGTCACCAGACGTGAACCCCAAAAAGTGTGTTTGGCGTTAAAGTCACCAGCAACTAAAAATCTAGCTCCAAGGGAATTGAAGAAGCTGTAGTATTGGTGTTCTTTTATTGAAAATCGAGGCGGCGAATAAATTGATGATAAAACAAAATTGTATTGACAGAATTCAATACAAATGTTTGTTGCTTGTAGGTAATCCTCACATATGTTGTTCATTAAATAATGTTTTATTCTGTTCTTTATAAGAATTGCCGATCCTCCACATGCTCTTCCGCGGGGATCTTTAGTATCATACAACATGTAGCCATTAATTTTGAAGTACGCTGTCGCCGTCAAGTGAGTTTCAGCAATCATCATGACATCAATCTGCTTATCCATCAAGAAGTGTTCTAGTTCGTTTTTATGTTGGCGGAGGCCGTTCGCATTCCAAAAACAAATTTTTAAACAAATCATTTCTTTAAAATGGCTTGTAAGATAGTGGATTGCATTTTCAGCATTTCCTGCATCATGGATGTCATAGTGGTCGTAAAAGTGTTCATGGTTTGGACAAGTGTCTGCAATGTAGTCTCTAGAGTGTTAATATTAGGCCCGTAATATTGTGATTTAGGTGCCTGCTCCAAACCTGGCATATTAGATTTAACCACGTTAGCGTAAGAAACTTGTCTAGAACTAGGCGCGTTTACATGACTAGTGGACCGTAACAATTGCGGGAAATTGTCACTCGATGCCAAAATAGGCTGTTGACGATGATCAGGTAATACTGACGTCTTGTTGGTACTTATGGCTTTCAAATGAGTGTAAATTGGACAACCTCTATAATTTGCGGTATGATTACCTCCGCAGTTACTGCATTTTTTGATTTTTGAATCAGTTTTCGGCTTATCACATTGAGCAGTTGCATGTAGCTCCCCACACGCAACACAAACTGTCGGCAATTTACAATACGCCTTGGTGTGACCAAATTCTTGACAGTTGAGACACTGGACGGGTCCCTGACGCTTATGTGGTTCTTCCACGGTGATTCTACGATGCAGAAGGTACATCAGATTGTAGATGGGATGGGACTCGTTTTTCTTTAAGACAACATCTCCAGGTTCCAATTCTACCCTGAACATGGGCTGAGGGATCTTTTCACGGTTTCTAATATTCACTACGCTCTTGATTTTGAACCCTTTGTCCATTAAACCGGTTTTTATCTCCGCGGGATCAACACATGGGTATATACCCTTTAGAACGACTTGAAGTCCTTTTGCGCTTTTGAGCTGGTAGGTATAGAAATCCCTAGTCTCCCTTTCCAGCTGGTTGGACAATTTTCGAAAATCATCTTCCCTATTCACTTGTATCTTTGTCTCGCATATATTTCCATGTTTCATTGAGGTTACGCTAAACATGTTTTCACCTATTACAGCAACAATTCCTTGTACCAATTTACTGGAAGTCGGCTCTCTCAGATAAATTGGTGGGGGCTTAAACGTCTTCTTCGGAAGTTCTGGCTCATCCGTCTGGAGGAGAGCAAACCTATTTTGATCATTACTCACGGTCTTAGGAGCTTTTGCATTTGATGACACTTGAGCAGACTTCGGGCTCCTCTGTCGCTTGAGAACGGTTATGTACTTATCCATACCTACTTGTTTTTTTGGGTTTCACTGCACTATTTGATGAAGATGATGTTTTCTCATCTGTTGAAATCACTATATTGGGCGAACAGGAACGACGCCGTTCCACGGCTCTTGCAGTGAGAAGATTCTCCACAGATTTTTTTATGGATTCTTCCTCAGAGACCCATTTAGTTTTTCTAGTTGAGCGAAGCTCTTTCTCAGAATTACATCTGAGAGGAACACTCATACAGTTTTTATACGATTTTTAATGTTTTTTTTTTTATATATTTTAACCTATTACGATTTTTTTTTTTTTACTTTTTTGTTTAATTTCAACTTTTTACACTTTTTCACCTATTACGATTTTTTTCACCGAACATTCAGCCGCACTAAAAAAAACACGTCCGAACGGTTCGATGAGATGAGACTAAGAGTGAAAATCGGCCATAAAGTGAGCGAGAAAAATTCGACACATGATCAAAACGTTTAATACTATGCACGTATCGAACTACATTATTGAAAACTACATTTAACTTCTGCTTACTTACGGAATCACAGCTGGCGAAAAGCTCACAGCCATAAAGTAAACCAAGCATAATGTACGTTTTTGCTAATAGCATTCTTATATTTTGCGTGGTAAAATGTTGGGTTCGCCAGAGTGATCGTAGTTTAGCATACGTTTGACCTACAATAGCATTAACATGATTAGACCAAGTCAACCTATCATTGAAAACTATCCCAAGGTTTTTTGAGTGTGACACAATTTCTATAGGTACGTTATTCAGAAGTATGTTGAGTTCGCAAATCTGTGCAGAACGTCTATTTTGTATTAGCAAACATTTAGATTTTTTTTGGGTTGAGACAAAGCCCATTTGCCGTTGACCAGCAATGTATTCTTGACAGATCGCTATTCAATTTGGCCACATATTCAGTTAAGTCGTTAAGGAGAAATCCGAGTGTCAATTGCACGTCATCAGCATACATATGGATATTACAATGCGATAAGTGCAAAGGGAGGTCATTAATATATAATGAGAATAACAGAGGACCCAGGATAGAACCCTGTGGTATACCTCTTAATACTGGGAGAACCTCTGAAATGAAGTTGTTTGAGAAAAAAGCCTGTGCACGCCCAATAAGATACGAGTTAAGCAACGAAATAGCGGAGGATTAAGGCCTTATGACACTACATTTTTAATACATTGTTCAAGTTTTGGTGAACAGTACAAATATAATGTAATAGAAAATTTACCAAGTGCAAAGAGTTCAGCAGTATTAAGATAAATGGCAAACTGTCAAACATTTTACTAAAGTTATCGATAAAAAATGAAGTTATGTCAAAAAAAAATGTAAAATTGTTCAACTTAAAATTGACATTTCAAGCTTGAAATATTAAAAGTGTTGCTGAATCAGCGGTTTATGGGCAAATTTGGCGATTAACCGTTTTTTTGTTCGTTTTGTTTTTATGTTTCTCATAAACAAAAAGTTGACAACATTTAATAAAAAAAACTAAAAGGCTTTTTTGTTTACATTTTCTATAGTTTGCTTTTTCTAACATTTTCTGTTTCTTTCTATCAATTCTATATCAATTCAATGAACAAAAAATGTAGTGTCATAAGGGCTTTAGAAATTAAATAGTTTTGTGAGTTTTGAACATAGAATATTATATTCGACGGAGTCAAAAGCCTTAGAATGGTCCAGAAGAACAAGGAACGAGACATAACCATCATCTAAGTTTTGTCGAATATTTTCTGATACTTCAGCCAACGCAGTAATGCAACTGTGATTAGGTCGGAAGCCCGATTGTTTTTCTGTCATTAGGGAACAAAATTGTACAAACGAAACAGCAAATTTGCAATGCATTGAAAAATTAAAAAAGTCTCAAAATTAGGTAATTTTAAAAAGTCTCATGAAAAGTCGCAAGCCACCAAAAAAAGGGTAAAATTGCGACTTTAGTCGGCGAACGGTAACCCTGGTTATAGGACTAGAATATTCTTATTTTGTGTTTTCCATTGAGTCTTAGTGCAAATTTTATAAGTATTTGATATATTGTTTGAAAGACAATTTTACGACCAACATAATTTATGTTAAATATTTTAGTCGTTGAGTCGTATAGGCCAATAAGTCTATTACCAACTATGTCCAAATTATTTGAGAAATTGCTTATAACCAAGCTGACTCCGATTTTGAATGAAAACAACTGCATTCCCAATCACCAGTTTGGCTTCAGACGTCAACACAGTACAATAGAACAAACACATAGATTGGTACAAGTCATAAGAAAAACCCTTGAGGAAAAGAGATACTGTTCGGCACTCTTTATTGACGTCTCTCAAGCTTTCGACAATGTATGGCATGAAGGCCTGATATCTAAATTAAAGCAGAACTTGCCGGTGAATCTTCAACACCTACTATGGAAATACTTAATCGACCGTCAGTTTATGATTAAAGAAGGTGATTATTTAAGCCGTCCTCAACCTGTAGGTGCTGGCGTCCCTCAAGGTAGTATCTTAGGACCAATTCTATACTTGCTTCGTATTAATGATCATATAGTGCCTCAAAACTCACACGTGAAATATCTTGGTATTCATCTGGACCGTCGCCTCACATGGAAACCACATATAGATGCTAAGCTGACTCAAATGAAACTGAAAGCAGCCCAAATTCATTGGCTCATCGGCAGAAACTCCGTCCTTCGGCTCGATTGTAAGCTTCTACTCTACAACTCAATCTTAAAGCCAATTTGGTGCTATGGTATCCAGTTATGGGGCACTGCCTCCAACTCCAATATTGAGAAAATTCAACGCCGTCAAAACAAAATTCTACGAATGATAACTACCGCTCCTTGGTATATTAAAAACAACAACATACACAACGATCTTGATGTTCCACTTGTCAAATGGGAAATAACTAAACACGTGGCCCTTTATTTGGGTAAGCAGGAAACTCATCCAAATCCCCTCGCTCGAGACATCTTACAACATCCCGGTCATAGCCGTTTGAGAAGGAGGGACACCACCGCTCTCAGATGAATAAATACAAGTTGCTCATTATATCCTATCGAATTTGAAAACTAGATTTTGTCTAGCATTGGCTGGACTTATCTTAATTAACTTTAGTTTTAGGATTTGAATACCTATTGTTAGTTCATTTAAAATGAAGATACAATAAAAAAGTATATGCAAAAAAAAAAAAAATTTATCTAATTTTGACCATTTTGAATTGATTTAATTACCAATTCTTGCCATAATTTTTTTTTTTTTTTGCATTTAATTATTTATTGAATCTTCATCTTTGAAATGACAATAAGTATTCAAATCTTAATACTAAAAAGAAAATAATAAGCCCAGCCAGTGCTAGACAAAAATTTTTATGATACTAAAAATATTTCACATCAACTGATCCAGTCATCTGTTTTGCGCTTGAGTTAAAGCAAGGGTATCCCTCCTTCTCAACCGATTGTGGCCACTAAACTTAAGGATGTCTCGTGCAAGTTGGTTTGGATGGTGTTCAAGTTTGCTGACATACTTTGACGCATATTTTGTGAATTCGACTTTTACTAATGTCACGCCTAGATCTTTGTGGATTCTAGAATTTTTAACGTACCATGGAGCTGCAGTAATTGTACGTAGAATCTTATTTTGACCCCTTTGAATTTTTTCAATGTGGGATGCTGAGGCAGAACCCCATAATTGAATTCCATAACACCAGATTGGCTTTAGAATTGCATTGTACAACAAAAGGTTGCAATCCAACTTTAATGTAGAATTTCTGCCGATTAGCAAATTAATTTGCACTGCTTTTAATCTCATCTGGGTAAGTTTTGCGTCGATATGAGACTTCCAAGTTAAACGACGATCGAGGTGGATTCCGAGGTATTTGACTTCATTGTGTTGCGGGATAATTTGATTATTTATTCTGATGAACGAGCAGGTATCTTTTCGTGAAAGTTATATGAATACATTTCTGTTCGTTAACCCTGATTTTCCAAAGCTCAAGCCAATTCTCTAGCTTATAAACATATTTCTGCAAGTTCTGTGATGCTATTTGATGGTCCTTATGAACGCTAATAAAGGCTGTATCGTCTGCAAAAGTTGAAGTATGTATTATGGGGTCTAACGGCATATCGGATGCATAAATCAAATATAAAGTTGGACCCAGTATGCTACCCTGGCTGAGCAGGGAATAAAAAATCGCCTTCTTTGAGTGTAAATTTGCGACCATATAAATAACTTTCCATAAGTTTGTGGGTGTTAGCAGGCAGAATTAATTTAATTTTATGCATTAAACCTTCATGCCAGACTTTGTCGAACGCTTGCGACACATCAATGAAAAGGGCGGAGCAGTATTTTTTCTCTTCAAACGACTGTCTTATCACATTTACCAATCTGTGTGTTTGTTCGATGGTACTGTGTTTAGCTCTGAACCCGAATTGGTGATTTGGGATACATTGAGTGTCGTTCAGAATTGGAATCAACTTAGCCAATAACAATTTTTCAAACAGTTTTGAAATTGTCGGCAGTAGACTAATTGGCCTATATGACTCTACTTTAGTGGGGTCCTTCCCTGGCTTAGGAATCATGATAATCATAGATACCTTCCAATCTGCAGGATAGTATTCTAGGCGTAAAATAGCATTGAAAATAAATAGGATAATTCTTTTAGCTACACGAGGTAACTCCACAAGCATTTTGTTGCTGATTTTATCCATACCTGGAGCTTTTTTAAGATTCAGAGTACCAATAGCGCTTTGAACATCATGAAAGCTAAGTCTTAGAGGTACAGGAGGTCTTATAACGAGTGGAGGCAAATCAGATGCATTATTTGAGTTGTTTATAGTAAACACATTTCTCAAATGATTAACAAATAAAGCCCCCTTCTCGGAATCATTTCTAGCCCAGTCACCAGTCGGATTTCGTAGAGGAGGCTTTCCTCTAACTGGTCTTTTTAAACTTCGTGCCGCCTTCCATAACGAATAGTCAGATTGTGGGGTACCATCAAGACCCTCCAAGTAAGATTTAAGTGAAGCCATTCGTTGGGTTTCTAAGAAATTTCTTAGTATATCTCTGCATACCCGTAGCCTAGCTTTCAGTTCAGGAGACCTGTGAATTTGCCACTCTCTTCTAACTCTTCTTTTTTCTGACAGGAGATGATCGAGTTCAGCGAAATAAGTTCTATTTGTCCCACTTCTGCACTCAACGTCGTATGTGGAGGCGTGATGTACAGCTCTTCGTATGTCCTCAGTAAACTTGCCAATCGACCCATCAATATCCTCGGTAGTTCACTACATTTTCCGTGCAGTGGGAACTTAAATACTTTTTATACTTTATCCAACTTACTCTGGTTTTAGATATGTCCCGAAATGGAGAGCCATTCCCTTGAAGGAAACGCATTGAAATAATAGTAGGAGAGTGATCTGAAGACAAGTCTAATGAAGGCTCCACTTGTATCGATTCTACAGGGATATTTTTCACTACTCCGAAGTCAATAACATCGGGAATCTTCCGTCGGTCCGTCGGCCAGTAGGTGGGATGGTGTTGAAGAGTTCACGACCCTTCGGGGTCACCAGGCGTGAACCCCAAAAAGTGTGTTTGGCGTTAAAGTCACCAGCAACTAAAAATCTAGCTCCAAGGGAATTGAAGAAGCTGTAGTATTGGTGTTCTTTTATTGAAAATCGAGGCGGCGAATAAATTGATGATAAAACAAAATTGTATTGACAGAATTCAATACAAATGTTTGTTGCTTGTAGGTAATCCTCACATATGTTGCTCATTAAATAATGTTTTCTTCTGTTCTTTATAAGAATTGCCGATCCTCCACATGCTCTTCCGCGGGGATCTTTAGTATCATACAACACGTAGCCATTAATTTTGAAGTACGCTGTCGCCGTCAAGTGAGTTTCAGCAATCATCATGACATCAATCTGCTTATCCATCAGGAAGTGTTCCAGTTCGTTTTTATGTTGGCGGAGACCGTTCGCATTCCAAAAACAAATTTTTAAACAAATCATGTATCACTTGATACATCGAACTGTTCGGACGTGTTACTTTTAGTGCGGCTGAATTTTCGGTGAAAAAATCGTAATAGGTGAAAAAGTATAAAAAGTTAAATTAAATAAAAAAGTGAAAAAAACTCGTAATAGGTGAAAAACTTTACAAAGTCAAATAATTGCACTAGGTGCAATAAAAATTAATAAATTGTAATAATTTATTTTTAATTATTTGAAAACTAGAAAATTAAATACAGTGAGACAGTGAATGAGTAACAATTCTAACAGTGCGAGTGGGCCTCAGAGCCGAAATGCTTATTTCGTGTTGAGCTCGGCAAGTGTTAGTAATGAGAACATTAAAAATCCCGAATTTAATAAAAACTACTTAACTGTGAAACCAAAAATAAGCACAAATCTGAATTTAAGTGCAAGTGCACCAAACTTGAATAAATGTGTTGAACAGGGCACAAACTTAGCCCAAAGCATATTTAATTTAAATAGAAAAATCACTGAAGGACCGTCTTCTTCACGGTCCTCGTTATCAAATATTGGAGAGACGTCAACAGCTGCAAAAGGCACATTAAGTCCTACAAATAACACCGCTCCTATAGTTGCTGTTGAAGAAAAACAAAAAACACAGGTAGGAATGGACCGTTATATAACAGTATCGAAGAGAGGCAGAAGCCCAAAATCTGCCGAAATTACACCAGCCGCAAAATTATTAAAGAATGCTGAAGAGCCACGCTCGCAAAATCGTTTTGCCATCCTCCAAGACAAAAATGATGTCCCTAACGCTGTGAATAAGCCAGTAAAACCACCTCCAATATATTTAAGAGAAAAAAACTCAAACGAACTTATAAAAATATTAGTTTCATTAATTGGTGAAAATTCTTTTTATGTGACTCCAATTAAGCGTGGCAATATTAATGAAACAAAGATTCAGGTTAATAATGAAAACGACTATCGGAGAATAGTTTCGGAATTTGAAAAACGCAAAAAGAATTTTTACACGTATCAACTTAAAAGCGCAAAAGGTCTACAAGTCGTAATTAAGGGAATAGATTCTTTTGTTGATCCTGAGGAGATCAAGAGCAGTTTGGCCGACAAAGGCTTTAAAATCAAGGCAGTATCAAATATAAGAAACAGAGATAGGATCCCTCAACCATTATTTAAAGTGGAGTTAGAACCTGGTGATGTTAAGCTGAAGAAAAATGAAACACATCCTATATATGACTTGAAATTCATAATGCACCGAAGAGTTACAGTGGAAGAACCTCATAAGCGATCTGGCCCAGTGCAGTGTTCGAACTGCCAAGAATATAGTCACACTAAATCTTATTGTAAGTTGCCTACTGTTTGTGTTGTTTGTGGGGATCTTCATGACACCTCAAAGTGCGATAAACCTAAGGATGATTCCAGGGTAAAAAGATGCAGCAATTGCGGTGGAAACCACACTGCCAACTACAGGGGTTGCCCTGTTTTCGAGGTCGTTAAACGCTCCTTGATCAACAAACCCGCTTCTATCCCTACTCAGACGACAAAAGTACCTATTACAATTATTCCCCCCGTAACACAAGCATCCACTAGCCAATTTTCATATGCCAACGTGCTAAGATCTAACCAACCAACAGTGCAAAATGAATCACCAATAAATGTTACAAACAGCCACAATGTTAGCCGTCTTGAAGGTATAATGGAGAATCTGGTGCAATCCATGAACCATTTCATGACAAGCATGACAAGTATGATGCAGGAGATGCAAAAAATGCAGTCCACGCTACTGCAGGCCATACTTAATAGACCATGAACTGTCTCAAAATATGTTTCTGGAACGCAAACGGCATACGCCAACACAAAAATGAACTTGAATATTTTCTTTTTAATAAGAATATTGATGTAATGCTGATTTCCGAGACTCATATGACGTCGAGAAGCATTTTTAAAATAAGTGGTTATACATTCTACGACACCAAGGACCCCAGAGATAGATCATGTGGTGGCTCGGCAATATTGGTCAAATCGCGAATCAAACACCATTCATTGGGTGGTCTTTCAGAGTGTTATCTTCAAGCAACAAACATCTGTATTGAGAACTTTTGTCAAAACCTCGTGATTTCGTCAGTTTACTGTCCGCCCAGATTTTCAATAACAAAAGATCAGTATAGAGATTTTTACAAATCACTAGGTAGCCGTTTCATAGCGGCTGGCGACTACAATGCTAAGCATACATTCTGGGGCTCACGACTCGTTAGCCCTAAAGGTCGTATCTTGTACGACTCCCTGTCTGAAATGGGACTGAATGTGATTTCAACTGGTCAACCAACTTATTGGCCAACTGACCAGCAAAAAATTCCTGACGTTATCGATTTCGGCGTGGCGAAAGGGGTATCCCCGGAACTCATTGAAGTCGAGGCTTCACTGGATCTTTCTTCAGATCACTCACCCACTGTAATCACCATCAGAAGTCCTCAGCAAATCGTAACTGATGCCTTACTTCTTGTCAAACGTCTGAATTGGCTAAAATACAAAAAATACATCAGCACTCACTGCACAGAGAAATTCCCGTTAAAAACTGCTGAAGACATCGATGCCTGTATAAAAAGTCTTAATGAACATGTCGAGAAAGCCGCAGAACATGCTTCTTCCACTTACCGCCCGAACAGGTACAACAGAGTTTTTTCTGCAGATGTTGAGCAACTATTGTCTGAAAAAAGGAGAGTCCGAAGAGAGTGGCAACAACACAGATCGCCCCAACTTAAAACTAGGTTGAGGGAATGTACCAAAAATCTTAGGATCTTGCTAGAAGCGCAAAAAGCAGCGTCTCTCAAACAACATATGGAAGGTCTAGACGCAACTTCCCAGTCAAATTATTCAATATGGCGTGCAGTCCGAAATCTGAGAAAACCCGTAATCGCAAAACCTCCACTGCGTACTTTGAACGGATCTTGGGCACGAAATAACGAAGAAAAGGGCAACCTTTTCGTAAGTCATTTAAAAAATGTATTCACTCCCAATACGGATACTGACATTAGCGAACTACCGCCTGTTGTTGCCAGACCACCTGTACAAATAAGATTTCAATATCTGGAGGTTGTTGAGGCTATTGATAATTTAAATGTTAAAAAAGCACCTGGGTTTGATAAAATCAGCAATAAAATGATTTTTGAGCTGCCTCGCATTGCAAAAAGATTAATTCTCTTTATTTTTAATGCCATCTTACGGCTTGAGTACTACCCTCCGGTTTGGAAAATCGCTTTAGTAAAGATGATTCCTAAGCCGGGAAAAGATCCTTGCAAAGTTGAGTCGTATAGGCCAATAAGTCTATTACCAACTATGTCCAAATTATTCGAGAAATTGCTTATAACCAAGCTGACTCCGATCTTGAATGAAAACAACTGCATTCCCAATCACCAGTTTGGCTTCAGACGTCAACACAGTACAATAGAACAAACACATAGATTGGTACAAGTCATAAGAAAAACCTTTGAGGAAAAGAGATACTGTTCGGCACTCTTTATTGACGTCTCTCAAGCTTTCGACAAAGTATGGCATGAAGGCCTGATATCTAAATTAAAGCAGAACTTGCCGGTGAATCTTCAACACCTACTATGGAAATACTTAATCGACCGTCAGTTTATGATTAAAGAAGGTGATTATTTAAGCCATCCTCAACCTATAGGTGCTGGCGTCCCTCAAGGTAGTATCTTAGGACCAATTCTCTACTTGCTGTACACAGCAGACATGCCAACAAACAATGAAATTCACACGTCAACATTTGCTGATGATACGGCATTTTTCAGTACTCACAAAGATCCAAAAGATGCCTCGATTCGATTACAACACCACGTAACGCAAGTGGAGAAATGGGCAAGACAATGGGGAATAAAAATAAATGAACAGAAATGCACATATAGTGCCTCAAAACTCACACGTGAAATATCTTGGTATTCATCTGGACCGTCGCCTCACATGGAAACCATATATAGATGCTAAGCTGACTCAAATGAAACTGAAAGCAGCCCAAATTCATTGGCTCATCGGCAGAAACTCCGTCCTTCGGCTCGATTGTAAGCTTCTACTCTACAACTCAATCTTAAAGCCAATTTGGTGCTATGGTATCCAGTTATGGGGCACTGCCTCCAACTCCAATATTGAGAAAATTCAACGCCGTCAAAACAAAATTCTACGAATGATAACTACCGCTCCTTGGTATATTAAAAACAACAACATACACAACGATCTTGATGTTCCACTTGTCAAATGGGAAATAACTAAACACGTGGCCCTTTATTTGGGTAAGCAGGAAACTCATCCAAATCCCCTCGCTCGAGACATCTTACAACATCCCGGTCATAGCCGTTTGAGAAGGAGGGACACCACCGCTCTCAGATGAATAAATACAAGTTGCTCATTATATCCTATCGAATTTGAAAACTAGATTTTGTCTAGCATTGGCTGGAATTATCTTAATTAACTTTAGTTTTAGGATTTGAATACCTATTGTTAGTTCATTTAAAATGAAGATACAATAAAAAAGAATATGCAAAAAAAAAAAAAAAAAAAAACTTTTTGTTTAATTTCAACTTTTTACACTTTTTCACCTATTATGATTTTTCACCGAAAATTCAGCCGCACTAAAAAAAACACGTCCGAACAGTTCGATGAGACGAGACTGAAAAAGGCAGAGTTAATTTAATTTTGTGCATTAAACCGTCATGCCAAACTTTGTCGAACGCTTGGGACACATCAATGAAAAGGGCGGAGCAGTATTTTTTGTCTTCAAACGATCCTCTTATCAAATTTACCAATCTGTGTGTTTGTTCGATGGTACTGTGTTTAGCTCTGAATCCGAATTGATGATTAGGAATACATTCAGTGTCATTCAGAATTGGAGTCAACTTAGTCATTAACAATTTTTCGAACAGTTTAGAAATTGTCGGCAGTAGGCTAATTGGCCTATATGACTCCACTTTGGTGTGGTCCTTCCCTGACTTAGGAATCATAGTGATCATAGACACCTGCCAATCTGCAGGACAGTATTCTAGGCGTAAAATAGCGTTGAAGATAAAGAGAATAATTCTTCTTTCTACACGAGGTAACTCCACAAGCATTTTATTGCTGATTTTATCCATACCTGGAGCCTTTCTAAGGTTCAGAGTACCAATAGCGTTTTGGACATCACGAAAGTTTAGTCTTAGAGGTACAGGAGGTCTTATAACAAGTGGTGGCAAATCAGATTCGTTATTATTTGAGTTGTTTATAGTAAACACATTTCTCAAATGGTTAACAAATAATGTCCCTTTCTCGGAATCATTTCTAGCCCAGTCATCAGTCGGACTTCGCAAAGGAGGTTTTCCTCTCACTGGTCTTTTTAAACCTCTTGCCGCCCTCCATAACGAGTAGTCAGATTGTGGGGTACTATCAAGACCTTCCAAGTAAGATCTAAGTGAGGCCGTTCTTTGGGTTTCTAAGAAATGTCTTAGTATATCTCTGCATTCTCGTAGCCTAGCTTTCAGTTCAGGAGACCTGTGAATTTGCCACTCTCTTCTCATTCTTCTTTTTTCTGATAGGAGATGTTCGAGTTCAGAGAAATAAGTTCTGTTTGTCCTATTTCTACATTCAACGTGATAAGTGGAAGCGTGATGCACAGCTCGTCGAAAGTCGGTAAAGTTGCCAATCGACTCATCAATATCGTCGGTAGTTCTCAACACAACATTTTCCGTGCAATGAGAACTTAAATACTTTTTGTATTTTATCCAACTTACTCGGGTCTTAGTCATGTTCATAAATGGAGAACCACACACTTGAGGGAAATGCATTGAAATGATAGTAGGAGAGTGATCTGAGGACAAGTCCAGTGAAGGATCCACTTGCATCCATTCTGCAGGGATATTTTTCACTACTCCAAAGTCAATAACATCGGGAATCTTCCGTCGGTCCGTTGGCCAATAGGTGGGATGTCCACTTGAGAGTACATCTAAGCCCATATTAGCAATGGTGTTGAAGAGTACGCGACCTTTTGGGGTTACCAGACGTGAACCCCAAAATGTGTGTTTGGCGTTAAAGTCACCAGCAACTAAAAATCTAGCTCCAAGGGATTTAAAGAAGTTATGGTATTGGTGTTCTTTTATTGAAAATCGAGGCGGAGAATAAATCGATGATAAAACAAATTTGTATTGACAGAATTCAATGCAAATGTTTGTTGCTTGGAGGTAATCCTCACTTATGTTATTCATTAGATAATGCTTTATTCTGTTCTTTATAAGAATTGCCGAACCTCCACAAGCTCTTCCGCGGGGGTCTTTAGTATCGTAGAACACGTAGCCATTAATTTTGAAGTACCCTGTCGACGTCAAGTGAGTTTCAGCAATCATCATAACATCAATCTGCTTAACCATCAGGAAGTATTCTAGTTCATTTTTATGTTGGCGGAGGCCGTTCGCATTCCAAAAACAAATTTTTAAACAAATAATTTCTTTAAAATGGCTTGCAAGATAGTGGATTGCATTTTCAGCATTTCCTGCATCATGGATGTCATGGTGGTCGTAAAAGTGTTCATAGTTTGGACAAGTGTCTGCAATGTTGTCTATAGATTGTTGATATGTGGCTCAGAATATTGGGGTTTAGGTTCCTGCTCCAGACCTGGCATATTAGATTTAACCACGTTTGCGTAAGAAACTTGTCTAGAATTAGGAGCGTTTTCGTGAGTAGTTGTTCGTACAATTTGAGGAAAATTCATACTCGACGTGAAATTAGGTAGTTGATGATGATCAGGTAATACTGCCGACTTATTGGTCCGTATGCCCTTCAAGTAAGTATAAACTGGACAACCTCTATAATTTGCGGTATGATTTCCTCCGCAGTTACTGCATTTTTTATTTGTAGTTCCCCACACGCAACACAAACTGACGGCAATTTACAATACGCCTTGGTGTGGCCAAATTCTTGACAATTAACACACTGGGCGGGTCCAATACGCTTATGCGGTTCCTCCACGGTAATTCTACGATGCAGAAGATAAATGAGATTGTAGATTGGATGTGACTCGTTTTTCTTTAAGACAACCATAATTTACAGAGTTTCTCTGATGTTCATAATAATCTTGAGTGTAACTTAACAAACAGAGTATAAAAAAGGGGAACAATTCGGTTTTAGTGACTTTGCTCAAAAAAAACTTCATCAATTAGGGCTTTTATACTATGTTTCCACGACGAGTTGAATCACCTGCTTCGCCTTCTGAATCATGTTTATGAATCATGCTGTTTACATGACTAATAAACTTGATTGGATTTGACAGTTGTCTTTAATAAACAAACAGAATAAAAACAAGTAAGAGTGCTATATTCGGCTGTGCCGAATCTTAAATACCCTTCACCTAAGCGTAATAAGAAATACAGAAACTACACTAGACTAGAATATCCTAATTCTGTGTTTTCTATTCAGTCTTAGTGCAAATTTTATTAGTATTTGATATATTGTTTGAAAAACAATTTTACGACCAACATAATTTATGTTAAATATTTTGAAATGTCTAATTTTTACCATTTTAATTGATTTAATTATCAATTCTTACCATAATTTACAGAGTCTGTCTGATGTTCCTAATAATCTTCAGTGTAATTTAACAAACAGAGTATAAACAAGTAAGAGTGCTATATTCGGCTGTGCCGAATCTTAAATACCCTTCACCTAAGCGTAATAAGAAATACAGAAACTACACTAGACTAGAATATCCTAATTCTGTGTTTTCTATTCAGTCTTAGTGCAAATTTTATTAGTATTTGATATATTGTTTGAAAGACAATTTTACGACCAACATAATTTATGTAAAATATTTTCAAATGTTGTCTAATTTTTACCATTTTTAATTGATTTAATTACCAATTCTTACCATAATTTACAGAGTCTGTCTGATGTTCCTAATAATCTTCAGTGTAATTTAACAAACAGAGTATAAACAAGTAAGAGTGTTATATTCGGCTGTGCCGAATCTTAAATACCCTTCACCTAAGCGTAATAAGAAATACAGAAATAATAAGAAATACAGAAACTACACTAGACTAGAATATCCTAATTCTGTGTTTTCTATTCAGTCTTAGTGCAAATTTTATCTATTAGTATTTGATATATTGTTTGAAAGACAATTTTACGACCAACATAATTTATGTTAAATATTTTGAAATGTTGTCTAATTTTTACCATTTTAATTGATTTAATTATCAATTCTTACCATAATTTACAGAGTCTGTCTGATGTTCCTAATAATCTTCAGTGTAATTTAACAAACAGAGTATAAAAAAAAGGGGTACAATTCGGTTTTAGTGATTTTGCTCAAAAAAAAAAAAAAAAAAAAACAAAATGAAATAGGGCTTTTGGAGGAGATACCAGCAAAAAAAAAAATTGTTGGCGGTCACGCCTATTTTCGAGGGGACGGGCCCGTAAAGTTGAAAATATATAGACCTATATCTCGGGAACTACTAAGTGCTTGATAATTTGTAATACACTAAATAAAAGGTATTAAAAATACCTTTCCAACGATATATATCATGATTATAAAATGTGGACCGAATATGGGTTAAATCCGAAAAGAATATTTTTTGACCCGAATTTATTTGTTTTTTGGAAATGGTTCTTATATGGCAGCTATGGAAAATTATGGGCCGATCTTCTTAAATTTTGGAACAGTTATTTTCATGCATATGAGGATATTTCACCTCGAATTTCAACATAATAACGGTATATTTAAGATATATATTAGTATTAACGTGGATTTCGAGAATGGACCTTATGTGGGGGATATTGGCAAATATGGACCGATATTCTCAAAATCCAGCAGTTAGATTTAGGCATGTATGTAAATGATCCGTGTAAAATTTTGGATTGGTACCCTTATTTATAAGCGATTTATGAGTATTAAAGGGATTTTCCGAAGAGGGCTTTATATGGGGCATACGGTTAAAAATAGACCGAAATTAACAAAATTGTGTGGAATGATTTTTGTATATATGTACATGATCTGTACAAAGTTTTGAGTCGGTAACGATATGTATACAATATATATAGGGAAAAATGTCTTTTTCAGATGTGGTCCTTGTATGGGAGCTATGACCAGTTGTGGGCCGACCACCATAAAATTTGGTACAATAATTTATTTGCCTATAAAGAGTATTTATGTCAAATTTTAGCCGTTTAACAATATTTATATCTGTTTTATGCGTATTTAAGTGAATTTTGTAAGTGGGGTCTATGGTCAAATATGGACCGAACTAAAAAAAAGTTTCGGTTTGTGATTTATTTTTGTATAAAACTTATTTTTGCTGAATTTTGTCTTGATATTCCAATTTTATAGGCATTTATTTATCATTAAGCCATATTTCGGGAATATATATATTTGTATGGGGGCTATGAGAAATCATGGACCGATTTTTACTTTTTTTCGCACACTTTCTTCTTTTATAGTACAAACAACGTATACAAAATTTCATGGTATTATCTGCAATATATTTCAAAATATTGCAATAAAATGGACGAAAAATATCAAATTTTTATGGAGGTGGTCTCACATATTGGTTCATAACTCTGGTTAAGCTAAACCAATTTTGCTGATTTTAAATAGCAAACTTCTCGAAAGCACTTCTGACAGAATTGTTGAAGGTTTGGATCCCGAGTATATCTGGGGACTTCAAAAAACTGATTTCAACAGACAGACAGACAGACAGACGGACATGGCTTAATCGACTTCGCTATCTATAAGGATCCAGAATATATATACTTTATAGGGTCGGAAAATTTTTTTGTGGAAATTACACACGGAATGACAAACTTATATATACCCTTCTCACGATGGTGAAGGGTATAAAAACAGAATTTACAACTTGTGGAAAATAATTTTTTTTAATGGACAAACAAAAGGGAGTGGAAATTAGTTAGCTTATTTGAAAAAAAAACATACATTCGTCCGTATTTACTTTCTTTACTTCCAGCAACAAGAAAATAATTTGCTTTGTTTACAATAATATTAAATTTTTACAGCTAGTGCAGATAAACTTGCGATAAATATTAGAGAAGAGTGCAACTTTTCGTGCTTCGCAAGTAGATTCAATATGAATCTACTTGATTCGCTCTTAAAATTTTGAATGGTGAAGCAAGTTGTTTAGCTCATGATTGGGGTGTAAAGCATGAATAGAGAGCAAAGCATGTACCGTGGAAACATAGTATTAGAGGAGATTCCAGCAAAAAAAAATTGTTGGCGGTCACGCCTATTTTCGAGGCCTATATCTCGGAAACTACTGCGTGTCTGATAATTTGTAATACATTAAATAAAATGTATTAAAAATACCTTTCCAACGATATATATCATGATTATAAAATATGGACCGAATATGGGTTAAATCCGAAAAGAATATTTTTTGACCCGAATTTATTTGTTTTTTGGAAATGGTTCTATATGGCAGGTATGACAAATTATGGGCCGATCTTCTTAAATTTTGGAACAGTTATTTTCATGCATATGAGGATATTTCACGTCGAATTTCAACATAATAACTGTATATATACGATATATATTAGTATTAACGTGGATTTCGAGAGTGGACCTTATATGGGGGATATAGTCAAATATGGACCGATATTCTCAAAATCCAGCAGTTAGATTTAGGCATGTATATAAATGATCGGTGTAAAATTTTGGATTGGTACCCTTATTTATAAGCGATTTATGAGTATTAAAGTGATTTTCGGAAGAGGGCTTTATATGGGGCATACGGTTAAAAATAGACCGAAATTCACAAAATTTTGTGGGATGATTTTTGTATATATTAAAATGATCTGTGCAAAGTTTTGAGTCGGTACCGATATTTATACAATATATATAGGGGAAAATCTCTTTTTCAGATGTGGTCCTTGTATGGGAGCTATGACCAGTTCTGGGCCGACCATCATAAAATTTAGTACAGCAATTTATTTGCCTATAAAGAATATTTATGTCAAATTTTAGCCGTTTAACATTATTTATATCTCTTTTATACGTATTTAAGTGAATTTTGTAAGTGGACTTTATATGGGGTCTATGGTCAAACATGGACCGAATTAAAAAAAATTTCGTTTTGCGATTTCTTTTTGTATAAAACTTATTTTTGCTGAATTTTGTCTTGATATTCCAATTTTATAGGCATTTATTTATCATTAAGCCATATTTCGGGAATATATATATTTGTATGGGGGCTATAAGAAATCATGGACCGATTCTTACTATTTTCCGCACACTTTCTTCTTTTATAGTACAAACAACGTATACAAAATTTCATGGTATTATCTGCAATAGTTTTCAAAATATTGCAATAAAATGGATGAAAAATATCAAATTTTTATGGAGGTGGTCTCACATATAGGTTTATAACTCTGGTTAAGCTAAACCAATTTTGCTGATTTTAAATAGCAAACTTCTCGAAAGCACTTCTGACAGAATTATTGAAGGTTTGGATCCCGAGTATATCTGGGGACTTCAAAAAACTGATTTCAACAGACAGACAGACAGACAGACAGACGGACATGGCTTAATCGACTTCGCTATCTATAAGGATCCAGAATATATATACTTTATAGGGTCGGAAAATTTTTTTGTGGAAATTACACACGGAATGACAAACTTATATATACCCTTCTCACGATGGTGAAGGGTATAAAAACAGAATTTACAACTTGTGGAAAATAATTTTTTTTAATGGACAAACAAAAGGGAGTGGAAATTAGTTAGCTTATTTGAAAAAAAAACATACATTCGTCCGTATTTACTTTCTTTACTTCCAGCAACAAGAAAATAATTTGCTTTGTTTACAATAATATTAAATTTTTACAGCTAGTGCAGATAAACTTGCGATAAATATTAGAGAAGAGTGCAACTTTTCGTGCTTCGCAAGTAGATTCAATATGAATCTACTTGATTCGCTCTTAAAATTTTGAATGGTGAAGCAAGTTGTTTAGCTCATGATTGGGGTGTAAAGCATGAATAGAGAGCAAAGCATGTACCGTGGAAACATAGTATTAGAGGAGATTCCAGCAAAAAAAAATTGTTGGCGGTCACGCCTATTTTCGAGGCCTATATCTCGGAAACTACTGCGTGTCTGATAATTTGTAATACATTAAATAAAATGTATTAAAAATACCTTTCCAACGATATATATCATGATTATAAAATATGGACCGAATATGGGTTAAATCCAAAAAGAATATTTTTTGACCCGAATTTATATGTTTTTTGGAAATGGTTCTTATTTGGCAGCTATGACAAATTATGGGCCGATCTTCTTAAATTTCGGAACAGTTATTTTCATGCATATGAGGATACTTCACGTCGAATTTCAACATAATAACGGTATATTTAAGATATATATTAGTATATAGTCAAATATGGACCGATATTCTCAAAATCCAGCAGTTTGGTTTAGGCATGTATGTAAATGATCCATGTAAAATTTTGGATTGGCACCCTTATTTATAAGAGATTTATGAGTATTAAAGTGATTTTCGGAAGAGGGCTTTATATGGGACATACGGTTAAAAATAGACCGAAATTAACAAAATTTTGTGGGATGACTTTTGTATATATTAAAATGATCTGTGCAAAGTTTTGAGTCGGTACCGATATTTATACAATATATATAGGGAAAAATGTCTTTTTCAGATGTGGTCCTTGTATGGGAGCTATGACCAGTTCTGGGCCGACCACCATAAAATTTAGTACAGCAATTTATTTGCCTATAAAGAGTATTTATGTCAAATTTTAGTCGTTTAACATTATTTATATCTGTTTTATGTGTATTTAAATGAATTTTGGAAGTGGACTTTATATGGGGTCTATGGTCAAACATGGACCGAACTAAAAAAAAATTTCGTGTTGCGATTTCTTTTTGTACAAAAATTATTTTTGCTGAATTTTGTCTTGATATTCCAATTTTATAGGCATTTATGTATAATTGAGCCATATTTCGGGAATATATATATTTGTATGGGGGCTATGAGTAATCATAGACCGATTCTTACTATTTTTTGCACACTTTCTTCTTTTATCATACAAACAACGTATACAAAATTTCATTGTATTATCTGCAATATATTTCAAAATATTGCAATAAAATGGACGAAAAATATCAAATTTTTATGGAGGTTGTCTCACATATTGGGCCATAACTCTGGTTGACCTAAACCGATTTTGCTGATTTTAAATAGCAAACTTCTCGAAAGCACTTCTGACAGAATTATTGAAGGTTTGGATCCCGAGTATATCTGGGGACTTCAAAAAACTGATTTCAACAGACAGACAGACAGACGGGCATGGCTTAATCGATTCCGCTATCTATAAGTATCCAGAATATATATACTTTATACGGAATGACAAACTTATATATACCCTTCTCACGATGGTGAAGGGTATAATAACTGAAAATTCTTTTGATTTTACGGAATTCGGAGTTGAATTTTGGACATTTAAAATTAAATGAACTTTTCGTTAAAATTAAATGAATAATAAGTAGACCGGGTTTTAACTGAATATCCATTTATTTTATATTACAATTTCAGTAAATTTTACTGATTTTTTTGCGTGTATGTGACGATAAAGTCCAATTTTGGAGGACATTTTTATTGGCTAGTAGAAATAATGGACCGATTGGGTTTAAAATTGCACCGACGGACAGAACGTAATTCTGAGTCGATCGGTATATTTTAAGGTGGATGTTAGATTAATATGTTTGGGCGTTAAAAACATCAGAACAATATGGTGATGTAGGGTATAAAAAGCATGAATATGCATAGATAAAATCAAATTTTAAATTTAAATAACTAACATTGAGGAATATGATCCCTGTATTCTTTCAAGAAACAGACTGAACGACAGTCATAGCTAGATCAACTTATATTTACATAAAGCCCTAAAATTCTGAACAATAAAGTATGATTTATTAGACGTGTGTGCGTCATAATTCTTATTATTTTAAAAAGTATTTTTGTCTAATATGTATTGTAATATATTATTGTAAAACGATATTAATATGTTTATGTCGTTAAAAAGCTATAACTATGTATTTAATAACCGAATAATAACCAAAAAAAAAAAATTAGAAAAATTTTAAATGTTTAAATTCGTTACTTATCCAACCGCTTGTATTATTAATTCAGAAACCAGTTGAAGTACTATAATAAAGATTTCATTTGAACATAGACGAGGCTAAAGCATAAAATTCAGTAATACTCAGTAATAAAGTTTGATACCTATTGCCACAATATTCCACCCGATTGATTTTTTAAGAATCAAAACAATATAGTTTTCCATATTCCTAAGTACAACATGATAGACTATAACGTATATGCTGAAGAAAATCGGTTTAAAAGGTAGGTTTTATTATATAGTTGAAATTATGTGATGCAGCTCTTTGATAAAATGATGAGTTTAAAAAATATTGTTTTTTTTTGCGTGTGATATATTGAGTGGTGTATGCACTAAAACAATTCCTCCTCCTCCTCTGGTGAGACTACCTTCCCGGAACCGCTTCCTGTATTACTTCGAGAAGGACCATTATAATAAAGTTTATTTAAATAATAAACATTTAGGGAATATTTTTAAAATTTAGGAGTATTTACCAATTTAAAATTATTAATATAGTATATTGTTGTTATTAAATTTAATAAAATTATTAAGATTGTATTTTATAATATTAATTTAAAAGGGTATTAAATATTATTATTTAATAATTTTGAATAAATTAATTTTAAAATAATTATTAATTTTAAATAATTAAAATTCTTAAAAATATAATTTTTGATGAATTATTAAAAATTAAAAAGAAAAGGATTGGAACCTTTATAAATGGGGTATGAGCCCATTAGCTTAATTAGCTTATCTTTTTATATTTTAGTGTATGATGCACAAAAGTTTTTGATACTTTTAGTAATAGTTTAATTCTATTAAATACTAGCTAAACCCGGTGTGCTTTGCTACCCCCCCCCATCGTCATAAAATAAAACGTATTTATATATTTACAAACATTTATTTATTTAATTTTAATGTGTTTATTGCAATGCTTTAAGCGAGACCATGCCCCTTTGTCCACTTACATAATCAAGAATTTATTATTTCGTAAGAATATCCTGTTGTGAAAATTTAAGGACGATCGGTCCAGTAGTTAAGACTATATTACGATGTTTAATTTTCCTAAAAAGGGGCGTGGTCCCACTCACTTTTCTCCTGGTACGTATTCCTAATTATGCCAATACCATATGTACCAAATATCACCGACGTACGTCAAAAAATGCCCAAAATATGGCGGGTTAAATTTGTGGGTTATATGGGCGGTGCCACCCCCGTTTGTACAATCAAAACTTCATATAGCCTATTATTCCTTCCAGAGTCACAGTAACATGCTGTAAAAATTTCAGATTGGTCCAAGGGTTTGGCCTCCTATTAAGCACAAACATACAGACACACATTCATTTATATATATATATATATAGATTAAAAGCAATATAATTTAAGGTGAAATGGGGCGAAAAATGGGGATTTGGTAAAAAAAAAATTTATGTAGTTAAAAAGTATATAAAACTTTAGGTAAATACATATTACAAAAAAAGTATTTTGTATAGCAAACATTGTTAGGGGTATACGAAAGTATCTGAATTAAAAAAGGGGGCGATGAAGTAGGCGTGGTTCATAGTTATATGGCGACGTTAACAGTATTAAGAGCAATATACTATCAAATAAAAAAAATACGGTGGAATGAATAAATTTGTATAGAGAACAAAAAGTATAAAACTTTCAAAAATTTGCCGTGAAAAGGGGCGTGAAAGGGGCGTGGCTTAATAAATCTTTATTTTTACCTCGCCTGGAGTATATAATGTGTATACAATTTGAAGTAAATCTGTTAAAAACTATATGGGAGCAATTACATAATTTTTAAAAAGTGGGCGTAAAAATGGGCGTGCCCAAAAAAAAGTACCCTATTAATCATACCAGAGTCCCAGTTAAATGCTGTGCTTTGCTACCCCCCCCCCCCCCTCGTCATAAAATAAATTAAAACGTATTTATATATTTACAAACATTTATTTATTTAATTTTAATGTATTTATTGCAATGCTTTAGGCGAGACCACGCCCCTTTGTCCACTTACATGCTGTAAAAATTTTAGGCAGATTTGTCCAAGGGTTTGGCCTCCTATTAAGCACAAACATACAGACACACATTCATTTATATATATATAGATAGATTAAAAGCAATATAATTTAAGGTGAAATGGGGATTTGGTAATAAAAAAATGTATGTAGTTAAAAAGTATATAAAACTTTAGGTAAATACATATTACAAAAAAAGTATTTTGTATAGCAAACATTGTTAGTGGTATAAGTAAGTATCTGAATTAAAAAAAGGGGGCGATGAAGTAGGCGTGGTTCATAGTTATATGGCGACGTTAACAGTATTAAGAACAATATACTACCAAATAAAAAAAATACGTTGGAATGAACAAATTTGTATAGAGAACAAAAAGTATAAAACTTTCAAAAATTTGGCGTGAAAAGCGGCGTGAAAGGGGCGTGACTTAAGAAATCTTTATTTTTACCTCGCCTAAAGTATATAATGTGTATACAATTTGAAGTAAATCTGTTAAAAACTATATGGGAGCAATTACATAATTTTTAAAAAGTGGGCGTAAAAATGGGCGTGGTTAAAAAAAAGTACCCTATTAATCATACCAGAGTCCCAGTTAAATGCTGTGAAAATTTCAAAAATATCGGTCCAGAGGTTTGGTCTTCAATTACAATATTTTAAAAAAGTGGGCGTAAAAGTGGGCGTGGTAAAAAAAAAGTACCCTATTATTCCTTCCAGAGTCACAGTAACATGCTGTGAAAATTTCATCAAAATCGGCTCAGCCGTTTTGGAGTCTATACGTTACATACATACATACATACATACATTGAATTTTATATATATAGATAATATTAATTTTATTAAATGTAATAATGAATGTAATTTTATTACATAATTTACCTTCAAGGTAATCCTTTTATCAGGCAATTCGTTATTATTTATATAAATATATTACTATTTTTATTTATTTTTTAAAAAATAATTAATAATTTAATTTTTTTAAGGTTTTATTATAATTGTATAAAGTTTTATTTTGGCTTTTAAATTTATTATTAGTTTAATTTATATGTAAATTTCTGTGCGAATTTTTGTTTATTTAATAATCAATTAATTAATTTTATTCGCAGTAATTAATATTATTAATTAAGGTAACTTAGAAATAGTAATACTAAAGAGTATTGGGGTAAAAACATATGAAATCAACCAATGAGTTGACCGCACCGATTTCGAATTGGATGAAATTTGGTACGAAGGGAACGTTATACATAATAATAGCGTTTGCCAACTTTCAGTGTCTTAGCTCTCCTATTTTCAGAATTATGGCCATTCCAAGTTGGCAAAAATCAATAAAAATGCACTCAGATGCTTTAACACAATTTTTAATATCTCGAAAAGTATTCATTGTACGTTAATAATAAAGGACTCATTTTACAGACAAAAACATGCGCCATTCCAAATTTTATTTTTATTTTCGATCATTCAGACTCGTCTCATCGAACTGTTCGGACGTGTTACTTTTAGTGCGGCTGAATTTTCGGTGAAAAAATCGTAATAGGTGAAAAAGTGTAAAAAGTGTAAAATTAAACAAAAAAGTGAAAAAAATCGTAATAGGTTAAAATATATAAAAAAAAAAAAAAACATTAAAAATCGTATAAAAACTGTATGAGTGTTCCTCTCAGATGTAATTCTGAGAAAGAGCTTAGCTCGACTAGAAAAACTAGATGCATCTCTGAGGAAGCATCCATAAAAAAATCTTTGGAGAATTTTCTCACTGCAAGAGCCGTGGAACGGCGTCGTTCCTGTTCGCCCAATATTGTGATTTCAACAGATGAAAAAACATCATCTTCATCAAATAGTGCAGTCAAACCCAAAAAACAAGTAGGTATGGATAAGTACATAACCGTTCTCAAGCGACAGAGGAGCCCGAAGTCTGCTCAAGTGTCATCAAATGCAAAAGCTCCTAAGACCGTGAGTAATGATCAAAATAGGTTTGCTCTCCTCCAGACGGATGAGCCAGAACTTCCGAAGAAGACGTTTAAACCCCCACCAATTTATCTGAGAGAGCCGACTTCCAGTAAATTGATACAAGGAATTGTTGCTGTAATAGGTGAAAACATGTTTAGCGTAACCTCAATGAAACATGGAAATATCTGCGAGACAAAGATACAAGTGAATAGGGAAGATGATTTTCGAAAATTGTCCAACCAGCTGGAAAGGGAGACTAGGGATTTCTATACCTACCAGCTCAAAAGCGCAAAAGGACTCCAAGTCGTTCTAAAGGGTATAGACCCATGTGTTGATCCCGCGGAGATAAAAACCGGTTTAATGGACAAAGGGTTCAAAATCAAGAGCGTAGTGAATATTAGAAACCGTGAAAAGATCCCTCAGCCCATGTTCAGGGTAGAATTGGAACCTGGAGATGTTGTCTTAAAGAAAAATGAGTCCCATCCCATCTACAATCTGATGTACCTTCTGCATCGTAGAATCACCGTGGAAGAACCACATAAGCGTCAGGGACCCGTACAGTGTCTCAACTGTCAAGAATTTGGTCACACCAAGGCGTATTGTAAATGGCCGACAGTTTGTGTTGCGTGTGGGGAGCTACATGCAACTGCTCAATGCGATAAGTCGAGAACTGACTCAAAAATCAAAAAATGCAGTAACTGCGGAGGTAATCATACCGCAAATTATAGAGGTTGTCCAATTTACACTCATTTGAAAGGCATAAGAACCAACAAGACGTCAGTATTGCCTAATCGCCCTCAACAGCCAAATTTAGCATCGAGTGACAATTTCCCTGAATTATTCCGGTCCACTAGTCATGTAAACGCGCCTAGTTCTAGACAAGTTTCTTACGCAAACGTCGTTAAATCTAATATGCCAGGTCTGGAGCAGGAACCTAAACCCCAATATTCTGAGCCGCATATCAACAATCTAGAGGCAACATTGCAGACACTTGTCCAAACTATGAACACTTTCACGACCACCATGACATCCATGATGCAGGAAATGCTGAAAATGCAATCCACTATCTTGCAAGCCATTTTAAAGAAATGATTTATTTAAAAATTTGTTTCTGGAACGCGAACGGCCTCCGCCAACATAAAAATGAACTGGAATACTTCCTGATGGATAAGCAGATTGATGTTATGATGATTGCTGAAACTCACTTGACGTCGACAGGGTACTTCAAAATTAATGGCTACGTGTTCTACGATACTAAAGACCCCCGCGGAAGAGCTTGTGGAGGTTCGGCAATTCTTATAAAGAACAGAATAAAGCATTATCTAATGAATAACATAAGTGAGGATTACCTCCAAGCAACAAACATTTGCATTGAATTCTGTCAATACAAATTTGTTTTATCATCGATTTATTCTCCGCCTCGATTTTCAATAAAAGAACACCAATACCATAACTTCTTTAAATCCCTTGGAGCTAGATTTTTAGTTGCTGGTGACTTTAACGTCAAACACACATTTTGGGGTTCACGTCTGGTAACCCCAAAGGGTCGCGTACTCTTCAACACCATTGCTAAAATGGGCTTAGATGTACTCTCAAGTGGACATCCCACCTATTGGCCGACGGACCGACGGAAGATTCCCGATGTTATTGACTTTGGGGTAATGAAAAATATCCCTGTATAATGGATGCAAGTGGATCCTTCACTGGACTTGTCCTCAGATCACTCTCCTACTATCATTTCAATGCATTTCCCTCAAGTGTGTGGTTCTCCATTTATGAACATGACTAAGACCCGAGTAAGTTGGATAAAATACAAAAAGCATTTAAGTTGTCATTGCACGGAAAATGTTGTGTTGAGAACTACCGACGATATTGATGAGTCGATTGGCAACTTTACCGAGGACCTTCGACGAGCTGTGCATCACGCTTCCACTTATCACGTTGAATGTAGAAATAGGACAAACAGAACTTATTTCTCTGAACTCGAACATCTCCTATCAGAAAAAAGAAGAATGAGAAGAGAGTGGCAAATTCACAGGTCTCCTGAACTGAAAGCTAGGCTACGGCAATGTAGAGATATACTAAGACATTTCTTAGAAACCCAAAGAACGGCCTCACTTAGATCTTACTTGGAAGGTCTTGATAGTACCCCACAATCTGACTACTCGTTATGGAGGGCGGCAAGAGGTTTAAAAAGACCAGTAAGAGGAAAACCTCCTTTGCGAAATCCGACTGGTGACTGGGCTAGAAATGATTCCGAGAAAGGGACATTATTTGTTAACCATTTGAGAAATGTGTTTACTATAAACAACTCAAATAATAACGAATCTGATTTGCCACCACTTGTTATAAGGCCTCCAGTACCTCTAAGACTAAACTTTCGTGATGTCCAAAACGCTATTGGTACTCTGAACCTTAGAAAGGCTCCAGGTATGGATAAAATCAGCAATAAAATGCTTGTGGAGTTACCTCGTGTAGCAAGAAGAATTATCCTCTTTATCTTCAACGCTATTTTACGCCTAGAATACTATCCTGCAGATTGGAAGGTGTCTATGATCACTATGATTCCTAAGCCAGGGAAGGACCATACCAAAGTGGAGTCATATAGGCCAATTAGTCTACTGCCGACAATTTCAAAACTGTTTGAAAAATTGTTAATGACTAAATTGACTCCAATTCTGAATGACACTGAATGTATTCCTAATCATCAATTCGGCTTCAGGGCTAAACACAGCACCATCGAGCAAACACACAGATTGGTAAATGTAATAAGAGGGTCGTTTGAAGACAAAAAATACTGCTCCGCCCTTTTCATTGATGTGTCGCAAGCGTTCGACAAAGTTTGGCATGACGGTTTAATGCACAAAATAAAATTAACTCTGCCTGCTAACACCCATAAACTCATGGAAAGTTATTTATACGGTCGCAAATTTAAAATCAAAGAAGGTGATTTTTTAAGTACCGCTCAGCCAATTGAATCAGGTGTGCCACAGGGTAGCATACTGGGTCCTACTTTATATTTGATATATGCCTCCGACATGCCGTCAGACCCTAAAATCCATACGTCAACTTTTGCAGACGATACAGCCTTTATCAGCGTCCATCAGGACCACCAAGTTGCATCACAGAATTTGCAGAATTATGTTTATAAACTAGAGAATTGGCTAGAACTTTGGAAAATCAGGGTTAACGAACAGAAATGTATTCATATAACTTTCACATTGCGAAAAGATACCTGCTCGTTCATCAGAATAAATAATCAAATTATCCCGCAACACAATGAAGTCAAATACCTCGGCATTCACCTCGACCGCCGTTTAACTTGGAAGTCTCATATTGAAGCGAAACTTACACAAATGAGATTAAAAGCAGTGCAACTTAATTGGCTAATCGGCAGAAACTCTACATTGAAATTGGATTGCAAACTTTTGTTGTACAATGCAATACTAAAGCCAATCTGGTGCTATGGAATTCAATTATGGGGTACTGCCTCAGCATCCAACATTGAAAAAATTCAAAGGGGTCAAAATAAAATTCTACGTATAATTACTGCAGCACCATGGTATGTTAAAAATTCTCGAATCCACAAAGATCTAGGCGTGCCATTAGTAAAAGTCGAATTTACAAAATATGCGTCAAAGTATGTCAGCAAACTTGAACACCATCCAAACCCCCTTGCACGAGACATCCTTAACTTTAGTGGCCACAATCGGTTGAGAAGGAGGGATACCCTTGCTTTAACTCAAGCGCAAAATAGATGACTGGATCAGTTGATGTGAAATTTTTTTAGTATCATAAAAATTTTTGTCTAGCACTGGCTGGGCTTATTATTTTCTTTTTAGTATTAAGATTTGAATACTTATTGTCATTTCAAATATGAAGATTCAATAAATAATTAAATGCAACAAAAAAAAAAAAATTTTCGATCAAGGATAATGTAAATAAAAAAAGGACTCAAATTTCCAAAGGATATATCTCGAAAATCAATATTTTTAAAAATTTCAAAAAAATATATGTTAATTCTTATTATGTTTTGTACAAGTCTGCCAAATTTCAATGTGGAGTCTTTATTACAACATGACTTATTAAGAAAAAAGCAGGCGAAGGTTTATGTATTTCATGAAATGTACCAAAATACAAAAAGGTGACAAATTACAAAAAGAAGGACAAATCAAATGTAACGGAACTTTTTCGACTTTTCTTTGCTTAAACTCTGTTTCTTCATTGCTAAACCTTTAATAAAAAGTACAACATAATGTATTATCATTATTAAACACTTTATTACAGCATATTTATTTATTTCTGAAGGATTCCTATTAAACAATCTGCATCTGCCGAGTAACGCTTGACATTAATTTTTTTTTATCTACAGGTTCAATAGAATGCAGCTTTTGAGTTCCAGGAATAGTACGCAAATCTTTAAAACGAATTTGAAGGAACCGTGCCTCTTCTTCGTGGTCTTTTAGAGTTAAAAACTCGAAATTACAGTTCAAAAGATTTTGCAGGCACCATTCATATAATTGTTTTGGAGTAGTTATTTGACCTTGTAATGGACGCTGTAAACTAGCTCGACGTGCCTCTCTCTTTACGGTACCTCCAAGGACTTGGGGTTTTTCCATGGCTTGTTGCAAAAAAAAATGCCACTCAGCATTACATCCAAAATCTTCCATATAATAACATAAATTGATAAAGTTCTTTTTATTTTTAAACTATCGTCTGAAAAATACGTGATTTTCTTCGGGGTTGTTTTAAACTTTTTTCTCAAAAATATATTCAGGTGGCGATGGAACAGGTGAACAGCTACAGAATCGTGTACAAGACAATCAGATATTATTATGAAGTTTGTATGTTGTGTTTTCCCATCTGATTTAAAATAAATAGCAATTGGGTATAAAGTGGCCTGAGAGTTGGTCCAGTGAAATCCCTGGACTGCATCCTGAATAGTAAAAGAAGCATTTTCTGAAAAATCGCAAACTGCTATATACTCATTTTCTTCCAAATTTGATTTTCTTTCGCACACTGTTTATATGTTATTTCATCTATATCATTTTGCTCTAGCAATTGATTTAGTTTCGCTTTTAAATTTTCAATTCCTGGACACTTGTTACATTTACGTAGGTGACACTTTGAAGAAGATGGAATGCATGTCATTTGTTTCAAACAATCTTTGTAACATTCAAGCTGATAATTCGGAACACTAGCAGCTAATTTTTTTAAATTTATAGCATCAATCATCAGCTTCACATTTTGATGCTTTGTACAAACACACACGTTATGAGATCCACTCGCATTTGCTAGAATTATATTCCTCGGACAAAGTTGACAAAACTTGAAAATACCTATTTTTATTCCATCATGTCGTTCCTTGAATAAGGCGTACATTTCTCTTAAGTTTCCAAGCAAAAGTCTTTTATTTTTCCTGGCTTTTGTACCATTTTCAAAAACAGACACGAAATCTTTCTGTCCGGGCATACAATGGCCCGGGGGGCCAGGTGTAGGTGTACAATCACCTAGACCACACACCCATGGCGGGCTAGAAATGGTTACTAGTTCCATGAACTCGCAAGGGTTCGAAACTAGATAGAGTGGAATCTAGTTTTACCAGAGGAAGGTCGCTGTGGTTACTAGTCCCATGAACCCGCAAGGGTTCGAAATTAGGTGGTTACTAGTTCCATGAATTTGCAAGGATTCGAATCTAGATAGAGTGGAATCTGGTTTACCAGAGGAATCACGCAGCCGACTAGAGTCTCATCTAGTACTGCGGGATCAGTTATTGCCCGGGGACATATCCCTAGTTTAATTATTAGGGTGACTGTCCCTTAACTGATGATTGGTTGAGGTCACTTAGGTGTCCACGCAGTGGCTGTGGTTATTACCCAAAGCGGGGAGAATGGCATTTGATTAAAGGTCCGATGTAGGCTTGCGTAAGTAAGCATACTTCAGACTATCAATTTGTCCTAGGTGCTGTTGCCGATCTCAAACAGAGCCGTTGAAAGTGGCGGAGGCTCTTAACTCTGTGCTCAGGAAGTTATGGAAGGCTGGGCTTTCGTAGCAGTTGTGTCCATCGGTCTTTGGACTTGTCCTGGGCTATGTTAATTGTATTTCAGCC
Organism: Bellardia pandia; assembly: GCA_916048285.2. Taxonomy (NCBI): domain Eukaryota; kingdom Metazoa; phylum Arthropoda; class Insecta; order Diptera; family Calliphoridae; genus Bellardia; species Bellardia pandia. Next base: position 81,257,505 of record OU696532.1, on the reverse strand, counting down.
ACGGGCGGTAGGGATTAGATAGCCCAATCTTTTAAGCAAGGTGATCTTTACATTGATCTTGCAGTCATGTATTGAGAAATTGCTAATTGTGTGACCCCTGGCAAGGCACACAAAGTATTTCTCTGCGAGGCTATTCCTGTGTCTTGCAAAGGACATGCAATGCGGTTGACGGGCCGAGTCCGTCGTGCGTTTGAGTGCGCTGTGAAGATAAGCCATCATGGCAGGTGCTTCACATTAAACTTAAACACATTTGTCCGGGCATACACCTGCTGACGTCATCGGATTCATAAAATGATTTTACTAAACTGCTTGTCACTGATGAAATTTGACTTCCCAGTTTTGCGTTAGGCGTACTCATCACATCCTTTGTTTCAACCAAATGCTTAACTTTTCGATAACCAGGAATTCTTCCTCAATTTTATGTATCTACAATCTGATTTACCTTCTGCATCGTAGAATCACCGTGGAAGAACCGCATAAGCGTCAGGGACCCGTCCAGTGTGTTAACTGTCAAGAATTTGGTCACACCAAGGCGTATTGTAAATTGCCGTCAGTTTGTGTTGCGTGTGGGGAGCTACATGCAACTGCTCAATGCGATAAGTCGAAAACTGACTCAAAAATCAAAAAATGCAGTAACTGCGGAGGTAATTATACCGCAAATTATAGAGGTTGTCCAATTTACACTCATTTGAAAGCCATAAGTACCAACAAGAAGTCAGTATTACCTGATCATCGTCAACAGCCTATTTTGGCATCGAGTGACAATTTCCCGCAATTGTTACGGTCCACTAGTCATATAAACGCGCCTAGTTCTAGACAAGTTTCTTACGCTAACGTGGTTAAATCTAATATGCCAGGTTTGGAGCAGGAACCTAAATCACAATATTTCGAGCCTAATATTAACTCTCTAGAGACTACATTGCAGACTCTTGTCCAAACTATGAACACTTTTACGACCACTATGACATCCATGATGCAGGAAATGCTGAAAATGCAATCCACTATCTTACAAGCCATTTTAAAGAAATGATTTGTTTAAAAATTTGTTTTTGGAACGCGAACGGCCTCCGCCAACAAAAAAACGAACTGGAACACTTCCTGATGGATAAGCAGATTGATGTCATGATGATTTCTGAAACTCACTTGACGGCGACAGCGTACTTCAAAATTAATGGCTACGTGTTATATGATACTAAAGATCCACGCGGAAGAGCATGTGGAGGTTCGGCAATTCTTATAAAGAACAGAATAAAACATTATTTAATGAACAACATATGTGAGGATTACCTACAAGCAACAAACATTTGCATTGAATTCTGTCAATACAATTTTGTTTTATCATCAATTTATTCGCCACCTCGATTTTCAATAAAAGAACACCAATACTACAGCTTCTTCAAATCCCTTGGAGCTAGATTTTTAGTTGCTGGTGACTTTAACGCCAAACACACTTTTTGGGGTTCACGTCTGGTGACCCCGAAGGGTCGTGAACTCTTCAACACCATTGCAAAAATGGGATTAGATGTACTCTCAAGCGGTCATCCCACCTACTGGCCGACGGAAGATTCCCGATGTTATTGACTTCGGAGTAGTGAAAAATATCCCTGTAGAATCGATACAAGTGGAGCCTTCATTAGACTTGTCTTCAGATCACTCTCCTTCTATTATTTCAATGCGTTTCCTTCAAGGGAATGGCTCTCCATTTCGGGACATATCTAAAACCAGAGTAAGTTGGATAAAGTATAAAAAGTATTTAAGTTCCCACTGCACGGAAAATGTAGTGTTGAGAACTACCGAGGATATTGATGGGTCGATTGGCAAGTTTACTGAGGACATACGAAGAGCTGTACATCACGCCTCCACATACGACGTTGAGTGCAGAAGTGGGACAAATAGAACTTATTTCGCTGAACTCGATCATCTCCTGTCAGAAAAAAGAAGAGTTAGAAGAGAGTGGCAAATTCACAGGTCTCCTGAACTGAAAGCTTGGCTACGGGTATGCAGAGATATACTAAGAAATTTCTTAGAAACCCAAAGAATGGCTTCACTTTAATCTTACTTGGAGGGTCTTGATAGTACCCCACAATCTGACTATTCGTTATGGAAGGCGGCACGAGGTTTAAAAAGACCAGTTAGAGGAAAGCCTCCTCTGCGAAATCCGACTGGTGATTGGGCTAGAAATGATTCCGAGAAGGGGATTTTATTTGTTAACCATTTGAGAAATGTGTTTACTATAAACAACTCAAATAATGCATCTGATTTGCCTCCACTCGTTATTAGACCTTTTGTACCTCTAAGACTTAGCTTTCATGATGTTCAAAGCGCTATTGGTACTCTGAATCTTAAAAAAGCTCCAGGTATGGATAAAATCAGCAACAAAATGCTTGTGGAGTTACCTCGTGTAGCTAAAAGAATTATCCTATTTATTTTCAATGCTATTTTACGCCTAGAATACTATCCTGCAGATTGGAAGGTATCTATGATTACCATGATTCCTAAGCCAGGGAAGGACCCCACTAAAGTAGAGTCATATAGGCCAATTAGTCTACTGCCGACAATTTCAAAACTGTTTGAAAAATTGTTATTGGCTAAGTTGATTCCAATTCTGAACGACACTCAATGTATCCCAAATCACCAATTCGGGTTCAGAGCTAAACACAGTACCATCGAACAAACACACAGATTGGTAAATGTGATAAGACAGTCGTTTGAAGAGAAAAAATACTGCTCCGCCCTTTTCATTGATGTGTCGCAAGCGTTCGACAAAGTCTGGCATGAAGGTTTAATGCATAAAATTAAATTAACTCTGCCGGCTAACACCCACAAACTTATGAAAAGTTATTTATATGGTCGCAAATTTACAATCAAAGAAGGCGATTTTTTAAGCCCCGCTCAGCCAATTGAAGCAGGAGTACCCCAGGGTAGCATACTGGGTCCAACTTTATATTTGATTTATGCATCCGATATGCCGTTAGACCCCATAATACATACTTCAACTTTTGCAGACGATACAGCCTTTATTAGCGTTCATAAGGACCATCAAATAGCATCACAGAACTTGCAGAAATATGTTTATAAACTTGAGAATTGGCTTGAGCTTTGGAAAATCAGGGTTAACGAACAGAAATGTATTCATATAACTTTCACATTGCGAAAAGATACATGCTCGTTCATCAGAATAAATAATCAAATTATCCCGCAACACAATGAAGTCAAATACCTCGGAATCCACCTCGATCGTCGTTTAACTTGGAAGTCTCATATCGACGCAAAACTTACCCAGATGAGATTAAAAGCAGTGCAAATTAATTGGCTAATCGGCAGAAATTCTACATTAAAGTTGGATTGCAAACTTTTGTTGTACAATGCAATTCTAAAGCCAATCTGGTGTTATGGAATTCAATTATGGGGTACTGCCTCAGCATCCAACATTGAAAAAATTCAAAGGGGTCAAAATAAGATTCTACGTACAATTACTGCAGATCCATGTTACGTTAAAAATTCTAGAATTCACAAAGATCTAGGCATTCCTTTGGTGAAAGTCGAATTTACAAAACACGCCTCAAAATATGTCAGCAAACTTGATCACCATCCAAACCCACTTGCAAGAGACATCCTTAACTTTAGTGGCCACAATCGGTTGAGAAGGAGGGATACCCTTGCTTTAACTCAAGCGCAAAACAGATGACTGGATCAGTGGATATAAATTTTTTGTAGTATCATAATATTTTGTCTAGCACTGGCTGGACTTATTATTTTCTTTTAGTATTAAGATTCGAAAACTTATTGTCATTTCATTTCTGAAGATCCAATAAATAAATTAAATGTATTAAAAAAAAAAAAAAAAATTTATGTATTGTCTAGCTTTTTGGTAAAATTGTTAGCAGTTGCATTTTCTCACTATTTTTTGTTAATGTTTTAAACTTTTCTTTTAATTGTTCTATTTTTTCGGTTTGTGGGCACATATGCGAAGTTGATTGTGCTAAACCGTGGAAAATTTTGTCTTGAATCGAACCACTTATTTTCCTGAATTTTGCATCTCTGTACCGTTTTTCATGTAACTTCTTCTTTTTTATCGGAGATTGTTCCAGATACGGTAAAGATTGGTTTAATTTTGAAATAGCAACTTCTTCCGTGCCTGACGCAATGTCATGGAAAGTATCTACATTTTCGTTTATGTCTGAACCTTCTTCCAAATTAGATTTCTTCACATGCGAAAATTTTATTCTACATGTCCCACAAATTTTATTTGAGATCGTAATGTTTTTATCCTTAGTATACTGTTAGTATACCATTCTTGGACTTGTCTTAAACTTTTATTGCACCCAGTGTGACCGGATTTTTTAAAAGGATTACAGCAAAATGTTGAATTGAATGGCATATTTTTCATTTAAATACCACAACCGAATGAATTGTGCATGACTTTTTTGTATTGACAATAATTATAATTTTTTAAATATTTAGTCTCTTTTTTTTGCCTTTTCAAACGATCAAGTCACTTTAACACTATAACACTTTAACGTTTAGCACTTATAAAATCTAGTATTCAACTGAAGTTTGACTTAGAGTCTCTGAACTATTTATACTGTTTTTTTTTTGGTACAAAAAAATAGATTTCAGGTAAAAAAATAAACGCCTTGCTTTTCTTGAATTGGAAAATTTGCGTGAACTACGGGTCATAAAATGTTTTTTAAATAGGGACTGAATTTGCTACTGCCAATAAGCCGGCCACAGGTCATAAAATATTTGTACATTTTTTGTGTGAACAGGCAATAAATATTTCGCCTAGGTTATAAAGTCGAAAAAGTTCCGTTACATTTGATTTGTCCTTCTTTTTGTAATTTGTCACCTTTTTGTATTTTGGTACATTTCATAAAATACATAAACCTTCGCCTGCTTTTTTCTTAATAACTCATGTTGTAATAAAGACTCCACATTGAAATTTGGCAGACTTGTACAAAACATAATAAGAATTAACATATATTTTTTTGAAATTTTTAAAAATATTGATTTTTGAGATAAGTATATCCTTTGAAAATTTTAGTCCTTTTTTTATTTACATTATCCTTGATCGAAAATAAAAAAAAAAATTTTTTGGAATGGCGCATGTTTTTGTCTGTAAAATGAGCCGTTTATTATTAACGTACAATGAATACTTTTCGAGATATTAAAAATTGTGTTAAGGCATCTGAGTGCATTTTTATTGATTTTTGCCAACTTGGAATGGCCATAATTCTGAAAGTTGGAAGGCTATATGTCTGAAAGTTGGCAAATATTATTGTACCGATCCATAGATAATGTGTACAAAATCTTATTAAATTTGGAGGTGCTGAGGTCAGAAATGTTAATATTTTCGGTTGATTTCATATGTATTTACCCATTGCCTAATTTGTGCCAGCAGCCGCGGTTATACGAATAATACAAATAATTTTTTTTAGTTAAAGTTAAATTGTTTGTTATAAAATAAAAATAAATTTATTAGGTGAAATTTTAAATTTATATATAAATTTTTATTAAATAATTGAAGCTTGAACATTTTAGTAATAAATTAGGATTAGATACTATTATTAAAAATGTAAATAAAAAAACTAAGGTTAGTAGTAGATATGTTCTTGAAACTTAAAAAATTTGGCGGTATTTTAGTCTATTCAGAGGAACTTGTTCTATAATCGATAATCCACGATGGACCTTACTTAAATTACTCGTTATTAGAATATTTTAAAAGAATGTTAATTTTCAAAATTTTAAAAAAGAAAATATATCAGACCAAGGCGTAGCTAATATTTAAGAAGAAATGGGTTACAATAAAAATATTTAAATGGATTTAAATTTGAAATGTTTATTGAAAGTGGATTTGATAGTAAAATTCTAAAGATAAATAATTTGATTTTAGCTCTAAAATATGCACATATCGAACGTCACTCTTACTATTAAGGTAAGATAAATCGTAACATAGTAGATGTACTGGAAGGTGTACCTAGAATGCAATTTAAAGGTTATTTAGTAAAGTATTTCATTTACATTGAAAAGATTTTTGTGCGAATCAATATAAATTGATTAAATTTTATTTATTAATTTTATTTTATTTTAACTTAAATTATTAAAAATAATTATAAAGTTAATTGTTTTAGTATTTAATAAAGAAAAAATAATATGAATTATAGTTTAATAGTATTGTGAAAGAAAATTGAAATAATTTGAAAAATTTTTATTATAAAAGAAAATTTAATTTATTGTACCTTGTGTATCAGGGTTTATTAAATAAAAATTATTTAAATAATTTTCTCGATTTTAAATAATATATTAGAAATGAAATGTTATATGTTTTTAAAGGTATCTAGTTCTTTAAGAAATAAATTTAATTTAGAAGTTTAATATTATTTAATTTAATAAATTAGTTAAATAAATATTTATTTTTAATAATTTGTGGGATAAGCTGTAAAATAAATTCTTAAAAATAAATAAATTAATTAATAAATATAAGCTCAGAAATAGTTATTATTAATAAAAGTGTTGTAATTTATTTTATGATAGTTATTATTTATTAAATTTTAAATTTTTATTAAAGTATTTATTTTAACATTAGAAATAAATAAATAATGATAAAATTAGTATATATATAATTGTATAAATAAATGAAAATGAAAAGTTTTTGTAAAGAATTCGGCAAAAATAATGTTCGCCTGTTTAACAAAAACATGTCTTATTGTAATTTTTTTTAAGTCTAACCTGCCCACTGAAATTTTTAAATGGCCGCAGTATATTAACTGTGCAAAGGTAGCATAATCATTAGTCTTTTAATTGAAGGCTGGTATGAATGGTTGGACGAGATATTAACTGTTTCATTAAAATTTATAATAGAATTTTATTTTTTAGTCAAAAAGCTAAGATAAATTTAAAAGACGAGAAGACCCTGTAAATCTTTATATTTATAATATTATAATTTTATAGACTATTTTTATTATAATATTTCATAATATTTTATTGGGGTGATATTAAAATTTAATTATCTTTTAATTGTTTAATTCATTAATTTATGAATAATTGATCCACTATTAGTGATTAAAAAAATAAGTTACTTTAGGGATAACAGCGTAATTATTTTGGAGAGTTCATATCGATAAAAAAGATTGCGACCTCGATGTTGGATTAAGATATAATTTTAGGTGTAGCTGCTTATATATTAAGTCTGTTCGACTTTTAAATTCTTACATGATCTGAGTTCAAACCGGTGTAAGCCAGGTTGGTTTCTATCTTTAAAAAACTAAAATATTTCATTACGAAAGGACCTAATATTTGATTAATTATTATTTTTATATTGAATATAATTAATATAAATTACTATTTTGGCAGATTAGTGCATTAAATTTAGAATTTATTTATGTAATTTTTATTACAAATACTACTTGTTTTTTAAAGAAAATTTATTATTTATTATTGGAAGATTGTTATTAATTATTTTTGTATTAGTAAGAGTAGCTTTTTTAACTCTTTTAGAACGAAAGGTTTTAGGATATATTCAAATTCGAAAAGGACCTAATAAAGTAGGATTAGTAGGAATTCCTCAACCTTTTTGTGATGCAATTAAATTATTTACTAAGGAACAAACTTATCCTTTATGATCAATTATATTTCTTATTACTTTTCTCCTATTTTTTCATTATTTTTATCTTTATTAGTTTGAATATATTTACCTATATTTGTTAAGATTTTTTCTTTTAATTTAGGATTAATATTTTTTCTTTGTTGTACAAGATTGGGGGTTTACACAGTTATAATTGCTGGGTGGTCTTCTAAATCTAATTATGCTTTATTAGGGGGTTTACGAGCTGTTGCTCAAACTATTTCTTATGAAGTTAGATTAGCTTTAGTTTTGTTAAGATTTATTTTTTTAATTGGGGGTTATAATATATTAATATTTTATAAATACATATCAAATATTTATTTGATTTTTGTTTATTATATTTCCTATGGCTTTAGTTTTATTTAGTATTTCTTTAGCGGAAACTAATCGTACTCCATTTGATTTTGCTGAAGGAGAATCAGAATTAGGGTCCGGGTTTAATGTAGAATATAGAAGAGGAGAATTTGCATTAATTTTTTTAGCTGAATATGCAAGTATTTTATTTATAAGAATATTATTTTGTGTAATATTTTTAGGTAGAGATGTTTTTCATTTTATTTTATTTTTTTTAAATTAATATTTGTTTCTGGGAACGCAGCATTTGAAGCCCGTATCAAGTTATCGGCTTATCTTCTTATGTTCTTTTGTTTCTATGCTCTTCTGTGTCGTTTTATTGCAGAGCATCGAGATCTCTTTTCTTCGCATGTAATATGAGCTCTACGTATTTTGTTATAGCATTCTAGTTCTCCTCGCATTGAAGCATTTTCTCCACTAATTTGTTACTTTCAGTATGCCGTCTGCTGCACTCGAAAAGGGTATGTTCAGCATCATCATTTGTTGACTCGCAGTATATACACCATGGATCGCTTACCCATACGGTATAGCTACTTTCTAAAATATCCGTGATTAGAAAGAAACTGACTCAAAAAATAGTTGACTTCCCCAAAAGTCATTTCAATCCATGTCTCTATGTTAGGGATAAGTCTCGCCGTCCATCTTCCTGTTGTAGCAGCAACTAATCTTTCTTGCCATCGTTGTTCCTTCATTCTAATGTTCAAGTTTCTTCTCTTCGCATCCCACGCTGTCTTTCGCTTACATTTCAGAAGGTCGATAGGTATCTCGCCACTGATTACGAAATTGCAACACCAAAGACTGTGCGGTAGGCTGAAGCAACTCTTAATGCCACCGTTCACTGTACTTGCGGCTGGTCTTTGTTCCCAATGCGTCTCCCCAAATCTCACTACCGTACAGCAGCACCGAATTTGTAGTTGCCATAATTAATCTTCTCCTACTCTTCGTAGATCCTCCAATATGCTCAACATGCCAGTCACTCTTGCCGCCTTGTTGGTCGCATGCTGTATCTGAGCCCAGTAAGTGAGTCTACAATCAAGCCTGAGTCCCATGTATTTCAAAGACCTCCGTGTTACAAGGGATATATCATCTGCTCTCATAGTTACCTCGAGTGGTATGTGACCTCGTGTCATCAAGATTACCTCGGTCTTATCTCCAGCAGGCTCTAAGCCATGATCCTCCAGCCATATCTAAGTTCTTCTTCATTTTGGCGTCATCCATGTCCATAATAACCGCCACTATATCATCGGCATACCCAACCAAATGTGTATTTTCCGTCATCTCAATATTCAGGATATCATCATAACTGATATTCCAAGGATCTGGACCGAGTATAGACTGGGCAGCACCAGAACTTATCTTCATTGTCCTCTTGCGTCCAGTTGTGTTGTAGAGGAGGTTATGATCATCCAGATAACTCCGAATCATCGACAACAACATCATAATATCAGTCCATCGTAGACTGTTAATAGCATTGCGCACATCAAGGGTGGCCAAAACAACTATACGCTTCGGATAAGATCGTCCCTGTTGGGCACGCTTGACGAATCCGCTATGGCATCGATAGTCGAACTGCCTGGTCGAATGTCATACTGCTTTCTCGATAATCCTCCAGCAGATCTAACAGTTTCTGCTAATCTATTTTTCAAAAGTTTCTCTATCAGTTTTGCAGCATACAAAGGGGGCGGTATGCCGAGGGTTGAGTTGGGTCGCCTCTTCCTTTGCTAATTAGTGTAAATCTCTGTATCTTCCATTGTCTGGGGAAGATCCTTTGTTCAATACAAGCGTTGTAGGCCCCAAGATTGCAGCGGGGGAACAAACCCTCACGATACTATCGATGACCTCAGTATCTAAGGTGGGTTCTGTGGAATTACCGCTCATAATTTTTTACCCAAGGCCCCATGGGTTGTTGTTGACATCGCATCGGAGATCTTCCTATTTCATCCTTTTACTGGCAATGATTGCCTTCTTCAGCTCTGCACGGGATCGTTTAAAATCTTCGGCTTCAATGTTGCTGCACCTTGTTAGCGGAATCTTATATACCCACCACCGTACCGTAATTTCTATTTATTTTAAGCTAAGTATAGACGATATGTTGAATCAGCATATTTATGCTGAAAAATTTGTGACAAGTGCTTACATATCGTGTAAACGGAAAATTTTTTCAGCATACGTATGTTTAACAACATTTGCTAACACTTTGTTAACAATGCCAACAAACGTATGTTGGTAATTTTAGCATATCGTGTAAACAGCATATTATTAGTGTTTGACAAATTTCCTGCGTATGTTGACAGATATGTTATTTGTTGAAAAGCGTATGGAAGCTTTTCAGCATATGGCAAATTCATATGCGATCAGAGTTGTATTTTCTAATAAAGTTGATAAGAAAAAAACAATGTCGGCTTTATTGATTAAAATTACAAATTATAATCTAAAGGACAGACGTTCAATATTTTTTAATTGTTTGTATAGTTTATACAATTTATTATATTTACATATAACAACAAAATTATTGAACACAAATATTAATTTAAATGGCGGAAAACCGCGTTTGTTGACATTAGCCAAAACATATGTTTTTGCATCTTTTTTGTGTAATAGTGTGGCACCTATGACATACTTTGTTGCGATTTTTTTTGAGTGTGATAGATATGGGTCAGATTTTCCAGTGAATGAATCGTACGATTGTGTAGGATAGTGTATCACGACCTTTAAGCCCAGCCGCCGATAGTTTCTTGTTGCATATGTACCTAAAAACATACACACACAAAACGCAATATAATGGCCGGCGGCATTGTTCAAATTAATCGACACAGGTCTCTGAAAATAAACAATAACCCCCTTATTCAAATACGATTATTAAATTTAACAAACGTTTATTAAGACAGATTTGCATATAAAAATTTGCTTAATAATCGTTTATGTTACCGGTGGTTCGAAATTTGCTGTAATTATCATTTTTCCATTTATTTACATGTTGCCTCCTTTTCTTCAGTTTTTTCTTATTCATGCCAAGACTTCGTCTCGAAAACCTGAATACATTTTTATTATGTCTGTTGCCCACTTTCGTTGACATTTTTATGTGTACCACTTAAAGTACAATTACAAACATTAGCTTGTGCCATAGCTTATATTAACAACAATTGTTGATTTTATTTAAACTGTTAATTTTAAATCTTTGATATTTCTTTTATTTCGGCTCGAGTTCATTAAATTTAATTTTCATAAAATTATTTTTACTGAAGGTAGGAATTGTTACATGAAAATTATTTTGTTGGTAAGTTCTGCAATATTTTATTATTTATTATTATTGCTGTTTTTTACAATAAAATATGCTATATTTCTTTATACCAATTCCTTGTATAATTTTACACAATAAACTGCTTCCTCTCGTCGTCCTACCCATTTCTTTTGCCAAACTCAGCATCTTTTTGCTTTTAATTCCACTTCATTGCCATCCAAAATCAGCACTGTACAAGAAATAGCTAGACCAATTTCACAAACAAATGATTATACGACTCAGCATATGTAGACCACATAAATTCAACATATCGTATAAACACAAAAATCGTATGCTAACTCGTATGTTGACATTTCATTTGCTGACATATCCTGACATCAAAAAATTGTCTACTTTCAACATATCGTGTAAACGTCTAACATATGACATAGGAATTTGCTGCTAATTTTAATCATATGGCTGTCAGCATATATATGCTGATTCAACATATCGTCTAAACTTACCTTAAGCTTTCTTTTGAGAAAAAAGTGCCCAAATTGAAAAAAAAAATATTTAAAAATATAAAAAGAAAATTTGTTAAAAATTTTTTCTTTTTTTTTTGCTTTTAATTATTTATTGCATCTTCATATATGAAATAACAATAAGTATTCAAATCTTAATACTAAAAAGAAAATAATATGCCCAGCCAGTGCTAGACAAAAATTTTTATGATACTAAAAAAATTTCACATCAACTGATCCAGTCATCTATTTTGCGCTTGAGTTAAAGCAAGGGTATCCCTCCTTCTCAACCGATTGTGGCCACTAAAGTTAAGGATGTCTCTTGCAAGTGGGTTTGGATGGTGTTCAAGTTTGCTGACATACTTTGACGCATATTTTGTAAATTCGACTTTTACTAATGGCACGCCTAGATCTTTGTGGATTCGAGAATTTTTAACATACCATGGTGCTGCGTAGAATTTTATTTTGACCCCTTTGAATTTTTTCAATGTTTGATGCTGAGGCAGTACCCCATAATTGAATTCCATAGCACCAGATTGGCTTTAGTATTGCATTGTACAACAAAAGTTTGCAATCCAATTTCAATGTAGAGTTTCTGCCGATTAGCCAATTAAGTTGCATTGCTTTTAATCTCATTTGTGTAAGTTTCGCTTCAATATGAGACTTCCAAGTTAAACGGCGGTCGAGGTTAATGCCGAGGTATTTGACTTCATTGTGTTGCGGGATAATTTGATTATTTATTCTGATGAACGAGCAGGTATCTTTTCGCAATGTGAAAGTTATATGAATAC